>JARHVA010008225.1:0-175000 GCA_037957365.1 Torreya grandis
TAATAATAATCATCATACCAATCTTCATCATGATCACTAAATTTTTCATATTCAACATTAACATTTGGAATAGCAACATTGTCATTCACACAATAAGATGAAATAAGAAGAGTATTGCTTCTAGTGATAGAATGTGATATGTTAGGGGAAGAAAGAGGGAGTTATTCCACATTGGTTGAAAAGAGAAAATAATTATTACATGTATGCTCAATATCTTTTTTTATGCATATATAATGTGAATTAAATTTATAAGTAAAAATATAGTATAATGTGGTGATAAAATGGATAGAAAAATTAAGATTGCAATCATATAGTTCCTTCATGGGAAGAATATGTGGTAATCTAGAGATATTAGACAATCATCATTAGGAGGATTTTTGTGGTCTAATTGAACATTAAATGAGGGTGAAGAATAAAAATTATGGGTGGATTATAAAGAGACACCCATACTTGACACTAAATAAATATATAAGGACGACTCCAAAGGGGAATCTAGAGGAGTGACCATAGATGAATATAGGGAAAAATCCATATGTGATACTAGAGATGTGACCAAATATAAATCTATAAGATATTTCAAAGTAGAATTTAGTGAATCATTGAAAGGGGAAACTAAATATGTGACCAAAGAGGAATCTAGAGGAGATTCTAAAGAGGAGTTTAGAGAAGAATCGAAAGGAGAAACCTAGAGATGTGATGAGAGATAAAGTTAGAGAAGAACCAAAAGATGAATCTAGAGGTATGACCAAAGTTAAATCCAAAGAGGAATCTAGAAAAAAAACCAAAGAGTAATTTAGAGGTATGACCAACGCTAAGTCGATATAAGAAGCTAGAGAAAAACCCTAAGAGGAATTTTGAGGTATGACTAAAGGTAGATATAAAGACGAAGATAGATAAGAACCTAAAGAGGAATTTAGAGGAGTGGCCATAGAGAAATCTAAATAGGAATCAAGGGGATAATCCAAAGTGGAATATAGAGGTATGATCATAGTAGAATCTATAGGAGATTTCAATGTGGAATCTAAAGTAGAATCCACAAGGTAATCTAGAGGAGATCCTAAGGTGGAATCTAAAGGAGAGTTTGATTAAATAAAGACTTGTTCCTAGTGATATACAAACTCATTTTGTTTATTCATTGAAACATTATAAAAATCATATTCATCATTAAAATCATCTTCAATAATTTTTTCCTTTTGATGGTTTGTCTGATCATTATCATAACTAAAATGCATACCATGAGTAGAGAACAATTTTATCTAGAGGATGTACATCATTAGCATGTTGTCTTAGATTATCTATAATATACAAAATGAAAATAAATGAAATAAGTAGAATGATTGTAACAAATAAATAATTTATAATATACAAATAACCTAATGAGTATGAATACAATACAATCAAAACTCAAGGTATAATTAAGATCTATGCAAGGGTTTGAGTGATTTTGTGAGCTCTCAAAAATACTTATTCATTAATTGATTAGTGTTAACACAAAGTCTTTTATCACTAACTACAGAGGTAAATCCATGCTTATAGCCCACTAACCTTATTTTTTAGGGTATAGTGAGAGTAACTTCCCTGAGACATTTCTCCTAGGGGCACCACAAATCAAACAGTTAACAAAAGATTCATATGGTATAAACAAGGTATACTACACATTTATGATATACCATGAGGTAAATAGAAACTAAATTTTGTGTTTAGTGTGTGTATAATGGCTATGAGTATTGGGGTAAACCCTTCAAGCCATGATGTTTGTAAACAAAAAACCATGTAGCTCTTCATGACAATTAGTAAGTAATTTTAAAATTGTCAGAATGCACATTTTAAAACAAGCAAAAGCAATAGAAAATAAAAATTGAAATATTTTTGGGTATATAAATCAACAAATTTTAATCCAAGATAAAAAAAAGCTTATGTGTCAAATTTATCCAAGGTGATAATAAAATTTTCTTTAGTGTCAGATTAAATCCAAGGTTGAAGAAGTTGAATCATTGTGTGTCAGATTTTATCTAAGATCGAACGTTATTTTTTTAATGTCATGAATTTAATGAAATATTATGACAAAAAATCAAGAAAACAACAAATAAATAATGTTTGAAAAATATCAGGTTCACTAAAATGTTTAATTTATATTGAATTGAAACTAATTAGAGTAATAGATATTAAACTATTGAAATTAGAATTCTAGAATATACAAACGATATTAAAATATAATATGTTACAATTTTTTATGGACTTTAGAATTTGCTAAAAATAGTTAATGAACCTAAGAATATGCAAACCTCCCTATAATATATTTGCATTGATTGTATAATATATGACTGAAATATGCTTGAAAATACATGCAAATAATGTCACGTCTAAAAAAATTATAAATTTTATTGGGACAAGGCTGAAAAAGGAGGACAAGGGTGTAGTGTAACCTTGTTTGTTGATCAAACCCATGTTTTAGTTGACTATGCGATTAAATTTTTGATTTTGATATATTCCCCTATAAATGAGGGTTTTCTAATTTTGTACAAGAGCTAAATAAACATGCAAAAGACCTATAAAATATAAACCCTTATTACTACATAATAATAAATATAGAGATCAAATTCAAAGGGGGGAAAATGGGTAAGGGGAATGGCCAAGATATCCTCAAAAAACCACACATAATTTGAGTATTAACTATATAGCCCTAATGAGCCTCTGGTTGATATAGTTATCCCTTTTAGTTGTGTATATGTACAATTATGAATGCAATGTTAAATTATATTTCACCTATGACTACCCTTAACACAAGTATGCAGATGATGTATTCATCTCTTGACCTATAAAATAAGATAGTAACTAACCATAACAAGTAGATATAATCTTTTGTATATCCTTTTTATAATAGAAAATCAGTCTCTAGATCCTAACATGACCCTTGCCTATATAGAAATCTTGGATTAAAATTTGGGGCTTATTGGCATGTGTGGGAATAATTTAAAAAAACCAACAATAATAAAAGAGACTATTGTAACCATCAAAATTCAAAAATATTCTACAAGTTACATTGGGACAAGTTCACATTATCTAGACATGGTCATAGTGCGGCCTTATCCAAAAGACTGAAAACGTAAAGACAAATACTTGGAATGGAAATTTTGGATCCTTAAGTGAATATGGAAAGATAAAATAACAACATTGAAGGTGTAACAACATCAAATAAAATAGATAAAATTAAAACTTAGAACAAGGCATGCCAATAAGCCCCTTTATTTGTCAATAATAGTCTAAATAAGTAAGGTTATGTAAAAGTGTATATTTGGAATGAGATTGTGTAAAATTTCGGTTTCTATACCAATATGGGTATGTTTGAGAGTCTGTGAGGGTTTGTTGATCAATTTTATGGGTTGATTTGATGCACACAAGACTTTTAAAACACAAATCCTTGTTCCTACACAATAAATAAGATAGAGATCAAATGAAAAAATGGGGAATTGAGTTAGGAAAGTGATAAGTTATTATTATAAAACCTCATGTAATCCAAGTGATGCCTACATAGCACAAATGGTCTTTAGGTTGATGTAGTTCTCCCTCATAGGGTGATTGTGTGATACATTATTGTGAAACTATGTGACTCTAACTAGAAGATGCATTAAAATATTTGGAAATGGATACCCTCGACTTGAATTAAAAAATATTCAAACTTGGATTATGCTTATTAGAATACAATATAATTAAAATTAGAATAAATAGTGCTCTTTTGCTCAGTGTGTAGTGATTTTGAAATAAACTTGCTAGAGGGGTTCAAGTGAATGCCTTGATGTAGTTTTATAGGGGAATTTTTAGATATTATTGCTAACCAAATTTACAAGATGCATAGGAGAGAAGTTTTGAAACATCTCAACTTGAAAAATTAACTCTTAGAGCATAGGGTAAAAGGTTATAATATAGCCCTATCTTCCTAGTGTGAACTTATCCCAGAAGACCAGAGCTTGCAGGGACATGTATGATAGGAACTTGTAGATTGAATAAGAATAAAATTGACTAAAATAGGGATTTATTTATGATATTTTTAGTATTTTAAAGACAATGAAGGCTCTCTTATAGATTAAAAGTTATCAAAATGATGAATAGACTAAGCATGGTAAGGATGTGAAGAATAAACATTTTCAAACACTTAATGATTAATTTTATATATCTATAAGAGAAACCTCCACAACTATATAATAAGAATAAATTTCATAATATGATGATCTACTAACCACTACCTCATATGTATACCCTAATTATGCTATGTAAATAACCTAGGCCAACCTTACAAATAATATGAAGATATAGAAATTATCATCTGACTTAATTAATGGTTATGATATCCATAAGTGAGCACACATATCTCAATACACTCTATAGGTTAAGGGTGTAACATTGTATTTGTAACACTAATATTAAATTTAAAACCCAATATACAAGATGGTTATAATAATAATGTGGTCATTATAAATTCATAACCCACTCCCCATCCCAAAAGAAATAAACTTTCTCAAATCAGCATAAATGATGATAAAATATGACAACAAGAAACCAAGGAAACTTAAAACATCATTGAATTATATTGAAAATAACTAGGCACTATTGATAAGTGTTGTCATTGATGTTAAGGTTGATGTCATTAATGTCAACATTGATGTCATTGATGTAAAGGTGCATCTATTGAAGATGCATGGTGAGTGGTATTTGAGCTATGAGATTGTGATCTTGATGTGACAAGGTAAGTTTATTGATATCAAGGTTCAGTTCAGCATGAAGTTGTTAGTGTTGTCATTGAAGGTTCTTGTGAAGGTATGATGAAAAGTAGGTCTACAATAGTGTTGTTGAGAGCAAGGCCAATTGGAAGTGTAAAGGTTAGTTGGAAGTGATTTGTGTCAATAATATTAGAATAGTGTTGCTATATGAGAGTAGTGATATGAGTGTGTTATGAATGTTTTTATGTTAGCTTGAGTGATATCAAGTTTAGTATGTTTGAGCATAGTCAAGGTGTCTTGTGAAGCCTAGTCTAGACCTTGTGAAAAGGTATGTGCAGGTAGCATGGTGAAGTGAGTGAGCTCAGGCAAGTGATAAGTTGTTTTTCATTATATGGGCTTATCAGTTAGGTATAGAAGCATTCAGAAGTGTTATAAGGTGGGTCTTTAAGGGTAAGGTATTTTGGCTTGGTCTATACTTTAACCCTGTATGGCTTAATGAGGTATCATGATCTATTGTCAAGTCATTTGAAGGATGTATGGTAGTATTTAATCATGAGATAGGTTTTATGGCATGAGAGTGAGATGTTGAGCATGACAGTGAAAGAGGCATGAAGGTCAATTCAAGGCCTAGTACGGTATGAAGACTATGGTGTAGAGAGAGTGTAGACTATTAGGGTATCAAGATCAGTTTTTAAGGAATGTGTGAGTAGTTGAGCATTGAAAAAGTCAACTCAAGTTTTTTTAGGCATGTGAATGAATTTTAAGGTTATATTTTGAATTACAAGGCATGAAAAGTTGTTAAGAGGTCTCTTGAGTGTTCAAAATGAAGGGTTCTCAACCCGAGAAGGATTTTATTGTGCTCATCATCTCATTAAACCTTTTCATTGGAACCTAATATATTAATGGTAGATTATTAATGGTCATAGATCAAAATTCCAATCATTAGTTTCTAGATTAAGGGGAAATGCTTTATGAATGATTGTTAACACTGTAGATAGGTTTAAACCCTCTTAGAACCCTAATAAGGACCCAATGTTGAATATGTTTATCAAAATTTCCCATAATAGATTTTTATCCTTAGGTAATCTATTATATCTTGTATCTTACTCTCCCAAGTACCTCTATGTGGTGTTGGTTAAAGAGAGGAGAGAGAAAATGTTGAGTTATAGGATTGTTTCTAAAGAAGTTGTAAAAGTCAAAAGTTACATTAGACATAATAAGCAAATAGATGGAGAAAGAATGTATAGCCTCATGTTTCATGTCCATGAATTTTTATGTATATTTTGTATCCCTAAAATTTGTTAAACTGATCATCCAAGTTAGCTAGTCGCTAATAAGCCTAATGGTGCAAATAGTGAAAAACTGAGGTAGTAGTCAGAAGATGAATATGAATGTGTTTTCATAATAAAATGATGAAACCAAGTGCATGGAGATGTTTTTTTGAGACTTTTATGTTTTATCCATTCTTAGAAGAGAGCTTATGAGTTAGGTATAGTGTTGAAAATGATGAATCCAAAATGGCTTATCTCACTCAGTCAGGTATATGTGTAGTGAGGTCAACATATTGGTCTGAAAGACTAACAATTGCCACTAGACCATATGATGTTTATATTTTAATATGGTATAAATATGTCATTTTATAATTTTCATTCATTATAATTCTTTTAAATTCCCTATACAGGTATTAGAAGTTCAATGTTTCATGATTGTGTTTTTGACAGTCTTCGCAATTCTTAGTAAGCAAGTTACAGTGATGAATTTCAGATTCTATGCCCTAAGTTAAAGTGTCTAATATATATGGCAATATTTTTTGACGTCATGAAGTTTTATTATATGTTATTTATTTATATTTTTGAGTGGCTTAAGTGAGTTTTACTAATGAGGGGTTTCAAGCAGTGATTTGTTGTAAAATGTCTTGTTGAGACTAAAATACACTAGTATTGATATATTTGATTATTATATGATATTTTCCTACCATTTTTGTAGTTTTAAAATGTTCCAAGGAAGGCAAAGTGTAACATGTGTCTAAAGAAAGCCTATTAGGTCTCCATAAGGCCTAAAGGAGGATAAGGCCTAATGAATATGTGGAAAACTAATTTATGTGATTTATTATTGATAATAACATGTGGTAAGACATATTTAATGACCAATATAATAATTTAAGTGATTTTGGATGACCAATAGGTGTATGCTCATAAGTTGTGTATATAAACAAGGCATATTAGGCATATTTAGGTGAGTTAGTGGATTTTATTGAGGAGCAAATGAGATAAAAGATTATTGAGTGGAATGATGTTTTATATCCATCATAATAGAGTCAATTTATTTTTATAATATATAATATTAATTCTAATAATGAATATAAAGGACATATGACCTAATCAGTCTTGAAGAGACCTAGTTGAGCGAAGAGGCCTAGAAGGTAATTTGAGAGGGAAAAGAGTGTGAAGAGATGAAGAGGTGGTCATCATTTATTGGTTGAGAAAAATATTATTCTAAATCTGATCAAATAAATTAGGTTTATGATTTGGTGTTGAGTCATCTAGGGGGTTAGTGCCTCCTTGTAAGTGGGTGCTTGTTAAAGCCTAGTCGAGTGGGTGTTTGGCTAGTTAGGGTTGGTGCTCCATGTGGAGTTGGTGCTTCACTAAATTTGATTTTTGTTTTATAGGAATGTAGTCCATTTATATATATCAATGGGTTTTACTGACATTGAGGGTTTCCCACATATGTTATGTGCTCTTTTATTTCATGTTCATATATATGGTTGATTATGCTTTGATTGATCTATATGTTTGTTTGAATGGCTCATGAATGTTAAGTAGAATTGAATGAATGTTTTAAAGATTGATTCACTCCCCCTCTCAATCATTATGCTTCCTAAAATTATAATCATATCATGTCCTTTGAATTAGGCCTAATAGCCTAAAGGAGATCCTAAAAGTGTAAGCATGGATTATGATGATGACAGTGTTTAGCATGATAGCAATGAAGATTAATTCATTTCATAACCTAAGTATGTAAGATAGATGTTGAATAAGTTTAAAGGCAAGAAGAAGTCATCTAAGGTAAGTGACAATAATTTGTTTGATGATGATGATGACTATGTTGATGAAGTTGGCAATGAAGTTCTATTCTTGGCTAAAGAATTAGGTTGCTCTAAGGAAGAAGAAAACATATATGATGAAGAAGTCTACTAAGATAGAGAATAAGGAGAAGCTGAAGAAGATCTTGAAGCTGAGCTCATAAGTTCCCTAGATGATTTGAATCACCAAAAGAAGAGGAAGCATGAGTTGAGATCCATGGTCAAGGGTCTTAGGGAATATATATGTACCTTAAAGAATGATTGGGTCAAAGAAGCCAAAAGGGGTGAGAATATCATCAAAGATCTCAAGAATTAATTAGAAGGTGTCAATACAAATTTTATATCAAAATAAGTTGAGTATGATCAGTTGAAGATAGAGCTAGATTCTTTGAAGGTTGAGCATGAGCAACTCATAGACAAGATGAAAAAGTTTGAGAAAGAACGTGAGAATCCCAAACAAGTTAAGAGAACCAACATGAAAGTCAAAATGAAGAGACCAATCAAGCAACCCAATGTAATGAGGAATTACAATTCTTTTAATGGTTGTTATTTTGCTTGTCATATATTTGGTCATAGAGCAAGTGCTTTTAGAATGGTCTTAAGAGATGAGTTATCATGGGACCATGGGATAAGAAGTGATAAATCAAGAGGTAAGAATAATAATGTTGTTTATTACAATTTTCATAATGTGGGGCACATTTCAATATTTTTTCCTAATAGAGTTAGAAGGCCCTCAAGACATAACAAGGTATATGGAGCTCCTAGAGTACATAATAAGGGTCAAACATTTGTATGAAAACCAAAGACATTTAAGGTGAGGCATGATCAATCTACTAGTCAAAATGGATTATTTGATAAGGTAGAGAAAGGATTAGATGTGAATGAATGTAAATAACATGTGTTATTTGCATATATTAACAAGGAAGTCAAAGAGAAGAATAAGTATGACAAGGTCGATGAGTCAAATGCTTCAGTCAAGACTAAGTGGATTGAAAGATGGCTGAGAAGAGTGGATTGGAGATTTGGGAATATCCTAAGTTCATGGTGTTTTAGTTCCCTATGAAAAGGGGTGACTCCATTAAGCTTCATGCAGACACTCATCTATCTGTAGAAGCATAAGGTTGTAGTCAAAGAAGGATTCTTCTTGAGAGGTTTCCACGTTATATGTGTTACAAGGTATGAGTTATTTTCTTCATATATTGTATGTGTATGATAAGTTGAAAGGTATTTTGGTCAGTATGATCATTTTTCTTGAAGATCAATTCATAAGGAGTGATGGTATGGAATGTAAAAGTTTGTGCATAATTCATTTTTAGATTTCCTTTTTCATTGTTGTGAGTAGTCTAAGAGTTTAGGGAGCTTGGTAGCTCTGAGGTTTGAAGTTACTAGGCATCATGGTGAGATATCTAAGGTTGGCATTAAGCTTTTGAGGTCAAAAAGTAGTCAATTGGTATATGAGAGACAAAAGGGGAAGTCCCTAATTTTGCAGTTGGTGTCAAGAGTGTGGTAGCCTAGTGAGTGATCAAGAGTTTGATCTTCTTTAGTAATGTCAAGGAAGGCAAGTAATCTTGAGTTCCTAGTTCATTTGAAGAAGATATTCTTGGTCTAAGGGGGATCTTAGTAGCTCTAATTTATTCAAGAGAGTGGTTGCATTTGATATCAGAATAGAGGTATGTATGGAGTTAGTTAGAGAAAAGGCTAGAGCTAATTTATAAGGGAGATTGTTCATAATGGATAGGTAGCCTATTGAAAAGAGTGGTTTTTGAAGATTGTTTGCCATTTATGTCTTTGAGAGGTTGCATCATCTCAGGTGGATAAAGTGTATTTTTAAGAGTTATCTACAACTAGTATTAAGGTGAATGTTTGTCAACATTTTATTATGTTGTTTATTAAATTTTAGGTCCAAAGATTAGATAGCAGTTTGTGGAAGACCCTTTATCATTAATTTCAAAGGGGAAGAAAGACCATAATGGGGGAGATGAGAATGATCAAGTTGTAGTGTGTTTACCATCAATGACAAAAGGGGAGTTTGTTGAGAAATGTTATCACTGATGTCAAGGTTGATGTCATTTATGTCATTGATTTCAAGGTGCATTTGGTGAAGATGCATGGTGAGTGGTCTTTGAGGTATGAGCTTATGAGCTTGATGTGACAAGGTGAGTTTTTTGATATCAAGGTTCAGGTCAACATAACATTGTTATTATTGTCATTAAAGGTTCTTATGAAGGTATAATGAAAAGTGGGTCTGTAAGAGTGTTGTTGAGAGCAAGGTTAGTTGGAAATGGCAAGGCCAATTGGTAGTGAGTTGTCTCAATAAGCATGGAAGAGTGTTGTTGTATGAGAGCAGTGATATGAGTGTGTTATGAGAGTTCTTATGTCAGCTTTGTTGATGCAAGTTATATACACACCACAGTCAAACAAGGTAGCCTCTAACATTTTAAGATCTCAATGAAGTTAAACTCCACTCTAGGGCATGATTTGCAAGTATGCAATCTTTTCCAACCCTATTGATTGAATATCTTATATGGCATGTAGTTTGTTGACAAGGTTTTTAGAGAGAGACATGGTTCCTAATAGGGGTAACAAATCTCTGTGAGTTGGATGAGTGGCTAGTTTCTAATCTGGAGTAGGTAAGTCTCAAAAACAAACTCAAAAAAGGAGGGAATGGTTAAGGCAGAAGAGAAAGCTTATGTGGTTTTTAGGAATTACTTCCCTAGTTGGTTTCTAAAAGGACAAGTGCTCTCAGAACCTATACCTATTGTTAGCAATAATTACACATAGACAATTAGACATGACTAAGAAGTCTAAGGAGATAAAGATGTAGGAAATTCATAGGCCTCAAATTAAAATTGCTCCTTTTAGAGTAGATGTTACACACCCTTAATCAAGAGATTATGGCTTGGGCTAGAGAAGCATCTGAGGTAGTTATTGCACACACATAAAAAACTTCATTAGAATTATGAATCAATTTGTACTTGACTATCTTAACTAATATATTTACCAATCTTTAAATAGCAGTTACACATTTACAGATCAATACATCTATCAAAATAATAAAGAATCCATTCATAGCTTTTGTACACTAAAGATTATTGAAACATACAACCAAAGAAAGTAACAACTAATTACACATAAATTGGAAATAAAATACACAAACACATTTGTTGATGATCAAAACTAATACTGGTCCTATATTTGAAAATTATCTAAAAAAAATCCAAGTTGGATTACAATTGTTTATATAGACTTAGGGAAGCAGTTGCCTCATCCTCCAAGTGTATGCAAGGTCATTACATGTGATAGTCAGAACATGAGTTTTAACTATGGTATAAAACCATATAAAAGTCTACTTGTAGTTATCCATTTAAAATATCCTTTGCAAAATCTATGCAACATGTGCATGTATATAAATATAGAGGAAATTTTTTACAATTATAGCTTGAACTACATGTAAAAATTTAAATATATGCATAATTTTAAAAAATTGTACATGCTTCCATTATAGGTTGTGAGAACAACTTGTTAGATATTTTAGATTAGTCACCTTTAAATGGAACTCAGACATGTGTTGAAGACAAGTATCACTGTATCAATCCTTTAAAACTAGTGACATTATTTAATTGTGATTAATCTAACATGATTGTGCATTGCATGTTTCCTGTGCATCTCATTAATTTTGGACCTTTAAAAATTCCATCTAGGACTCACACCATCAATTCAGTTCTGCATGATTGAATGTGGGTGTGCCACTTGGTAGCTTTATAGGATCTCTGAGTACCTTTTATCATTATAGTTCAGACATCTTTATGCCATGTGGTGGCTTCTCACTTATTCCAAGACCTTTGAAAAGTCTTCATTGATCTCACACCATTATATCTTTAGTATGTGAGTTAATGTGCACCATCAGATATTGGTGCTTGACCTTTTGACTCCTTGTGAGGTTGACATTTGTCACTCATAGGTTTGCTCTTACAAACATGAACATAAAATGACTCAACATATATATATATAATACATTTCTTGACTATAGGGGTGACACTTGGAAATTATGTGGGATTTTGATATATTGATCTTGGTAGAAAGGTATTGTTTCAGCAATTTTATGCGGGGCAATTATTACAAGATTTTTGTGCGGAGGAATTGTTATAAATAAATTTCATAAGGCATGTATATCATCAAAGAAATTATTTCAGATAAAATGTCTGAAGAAAATATCATGAAGGGTATGTTTTATTTCATCGAGTAAAATGTTTGTGACATAAAGTCCAAAGGGACTGCATTTTTATCAAACAAAATGTCTGAGGCACAAAGTCTAAAAGAATTGGCTTGAAGGATAAAAGGCCTGAGACAAAAGTCCTGAAGGGTAAGTCTCATAGGTTAAAGGTTGAAGGGTAAAGCCTCTCAGACAAAATATCCAAAAGAATGGGTTGAAGGGAAAAATATTTTAGACAAAATGTCCAAAGGAATTGGCCAAAGGACAAAGTCCTACGATAAAAGTCCTAAAAGGTTAGAGAAAAGTGTAAAAAGGGCCAGGACAAAATCCTGAAGGGCATGATCTCTTGGATAAAATGTTCAAAGTAATTTTCAAATGGAAAAAGGCCTAAGACAAAAGTCTCAAAGGAATTTTTTCAAAAGGCCGAAGGATACTTTCAAAAAGACCAAATAGTCATTTTCAAAGGGGCAAAAATTTGAAGGATCTACTTTATAGGCCATTTCATCTATGACAAAATTCCCAAAGGATCTACTTTATAAAGGCTAAAGGGATATTCAAAAGGGCCGAAGGGTAACTCTGTAGGGAAAAATATCCATCACAATTATCCTGAAGGGTAAGTGCAAAAGGTTTAAAGGATCTACTTCATGGAAAAAATACCCAAAAGGTCTACTTCGTAAGGTAAAGTTTTGGTGGGGAAAGGGTCCAGGATAAAGGCTCAAAGGGTAGGTTGCACAAGCCTGAAGGGTATGTGCCCTTTGGGTCATTTTTTTGGAAAAATTATATTGGCAAGATTGCTTTGGGGAATTTTTATGAGATTTTTGCATCAGATAAAATTCTCAATGATAAAAATTTTGAAGGGTCATTTTCATCAGGGAAAGGGCTTGAGACAAAATTCTTGAAGGGTATTTTTAAAAAGCCAAAGTGTACTTTCAAAAAGGCCAAAGGGTCATTTTGATCGAGCATAAATCTGAAGGGACTAATTCATAGGGAATTTCATCCATGAAAAAAGTCTTGAAGGATCTACTTCATAAAGACTGAAGGTAAGTCTATAGGGCTAAAGGAAATCTATTAAAGGATTTGTTTTACACAAAATGTCCAAGATAAAATTCATTCAGGGAATTGTTTTAGACAAAATGTCTGCAACAATTTTCTTGATGGAATAAGTCCAAAACAAAAAGGTTGAAGGAAAGTTCGAAGGAATGGGTCGAAGGGTGAAAGACATGATATCTCAGATAAAATGGTCATGATAAAAGTCTTGTAGACCCAATTATATTGGGTAAATTTCTTCATAAAAAATGTTTGCAACAATGTTCCTAACAAAAGTAAGTTCACGATAAAAATCCTAAAAGAATAAGTCTAAAACACAAAGTCTAAAGGAATTTTTAGAAGGATGGTCTCAAAAACAAATTCAAAAAAGGAGGTAAGGGTATGATGTTTTAGAATAAATAGTCATGACAAAAGTCCATAATAATAAGTCTAAAACATAAAGGTTGAATGAATTTAGATAATGGACAAAATTCCTAACAAAGACAAATTTCATAAGTCCCAAAAGGAAAAACTCAAAGATATAATCCAAATAGAAATAATTAAAGTATGAACACAATATCAATGATATTTTACTAAAGTATGAAAAGGCCAATAATCAATCTTCTCCCAGATTTTGTAAAAATATATAAAAGAGGGGCTCAAATTCAAGACCATAATCTAAAAAAGCGGGTCCCCATTTTCATAAAGAAATAAAGGATGTTGGGTACAACAATCTTGAGTGATATCATTAAGGTCAGTATGTTTGAGCATAGTCAAGGTGTCTTGTGAAGCCTAGTCTAGACCTTGTGAGAAGGTATGTGCAGGTAGCATGGTAAAGTGAGTGAGATTAGGCAAATGATAAGTTTTTTTTTCATTGTATGGGCTTGTTATTTAGGTATATAATCCTTCATAATTGTTGTAATATGGGTCTTTGAGGGTAAGGCATTATATCTTGGTCTATTCTTAGACCCTGCCTAGCCTAACGAGGTATCATGATCTATTGTCAAGGCATGTGAAGAATGTATGTTAGTGTTTAAGCATGATAGAGGTTGTATGGAATGAGAGTGAAATGTTGAGCATGATAGTGAAAGAGGAATGAAGGTCAATTTAAGTCCTAGTAAGGTATGAAGACTATGGTGTAGAGAGAGTGTAGCCTAATGGGGTATCAAGATCAGTTTCTAAGGAAAGTGTGAGTAGGTGAGAATTTAAAAATGTGATTCAAGTTTTTTTAGGCATTTTTATTAATTTTTAGGTTCTAGTTTGAATTACAAAGCATGAAAAGTTGTTTGGAGGTCTCTCGAGTGCTTAGAATGAAGGGTTCTCAACCTGAGAAGGATTTTATTGTGCTCATCAACTCATCAAACCTTTATATGGGGACCTAATATATTCATTTTAGATGATTAATGGTCCTAGATAAAAATTCCAATCATTATTTTTTGGATTGAGGAACTATGCTTTATGAACAATTGTTAACACTCCAGATAGGTTAAACCCTCTTAGAACCCTAATAAGGACCCAAAGTTGAAGATGTTGATCAAAATTGACTAGAATGGATTGGTATGAATAGTTAATATATTTTATCTTGTATTGGACTCTCCCAAGTACCTCTAGGTGGTATTGGCTAGAGAGAGGAGAGAGAAAATGTTGAGTTACAGTCTTATTTCCAAAAAAGTTATTGTAGAAGTCAAAAGTTGCATTGGACATAGTAAGAAAATAGATGGAGGAAGAAGGTATAGACTCATGTTTCATGTAAATTAAGGTTTTTGGACAAATTATATCCCTCAAATGCGTGAAAATGGTCATCTAAGTTAGCTAGTCGCTAACATACCTAATGGTGCAAATAGTGAAAAACCCAGGCAATAGTGAGAAGGTGAATAGAACTATGTTTTCATGATAGAATGATGAAACCAAGTGCATGGATATTTTTTTTAATAATTTTATGTCTTATTAATTATTGGTATATAACTTCAAATTTAGGTATAGTGGTGAAAATTATGAAGCCAAAATGGCTTGTCTAACTCATTGAGGTCTGTGTGTAGTGACATCAACAAATTGGTTTGTAATACCAATAGTTTCCACTAGACCATATGATGTTTATATTTTAAGATAGTATTAATATGTCAAAGGATCATGTTCATGCATTTTAATTCTTTGAAATTCCATATACAAGTGTTATAAGTTCAATGTTTCATGATTGTGTTTTTTATAGTCTTGGTAGTGTTGAGTAAGCAAGTTGTAGTGATGAGTTTGAGGCTCTATGACCTAAGTTTAAGTTTATAATTCATATGGTGATATTTTTTAGGTCATGAGGTTTTAGTATATATCATTTATTTTCATGTTTTAGTGGCTTAAGTGAGTTTTATTTTCAATATTAAAAGTCAGATTTTTGATATACATAGGCCTAATAGGATTGAGTACTAATGAGGGGTTTCAAGTAGTGATTTGTTGTAAAATGTCTTGTTTATCCTAGAAGATATTAGAAAGGGTCTATTTTATTATTATATGATATTTTTCTATCATGCATGTAGTTTTAAAGTGTTCCAAGGAAGGCAAAGTGTAACATGTGTCTAAAGAAGGCCTATTAGGTCTCTATAAAGCCTAAAGGAGGATAAGGCCTAATGAAGGTGTGGCCAACTAATTTGTGTGATTGATTCTTGTTTATAATGTGTGTTAAGATATATTAAATTCCCAATATTTGTGGTTAAGTGATTGTGTCTGACTAAGAGGTGTGTTTTCATAAGTTGTGTATATAAACAGGGCATATTAGGCCTATTTGGTTGAGTTAGTGGATTGTGTTGAGGAGCGAATGAAATAGAAGATCCTTGAGTGGAAGGAGGTCTTATATACCATCATAATAGAGTATAATTATTTTCATGAATATCTAATAGGAGGTCTAAGTATGAATATCAAGTTCATATGACCTAATCAGTCTTGAAGAGACTTAGTTGAGCGAAGAGGCCTAGAAGGCAATTTGAGAGGGATAAGAGTGTGAAGATTTGAAGAGGTGGTCATCATATATTAGTTAATAAACATAGTTTTCTAAAGGTGATCAAATCAATTAGGTGGATGAATTTGTGCTGAGTCATTTAGGGGTTTGGTGCCTCCTTATAAGTGGGTGTTTGTTAAAGCCTAGTCAAGTGGGTGCTTGGCTAGTTGGGGTTGGTGTTCCATGTGGAGTTGGTGATTCACTAAAATTTATTTTTATTTTATAGGACTATATTCCATTTGTAGATATCAATGGATTTTATTCCCCTTTAGTTTTTCCCACATATGTGATGTGTTTTTGTATTTCATGTTCATATGTATGGTTGTTTATGATTTGATTGATCTATATGTTTGTATGAATGGCTCATGAATGTTAAGTGGAATTGAATGAATGTTTTGAAGACTGGTTCATCCCCCTCTCATTCATTGTGCTTCCAATAATTGGTATCATATTAGGTCATTTAAATTAGGCCTGGCATCCTAAAGGAGATCCTAGAAGCACAAGCATGGATTGTGATGATGATAGTGTTTATCGTGATAGCAATGAAGATCAATTCATTTCATAATATAAGTATGTAAAAGAGATTTTGAAGAATTTTTAAGGCAAGAATAAGTCATATGAGGTAAGTGATAATGATGTTTCTGATGATAATGATGATTGTGTTGATCAAATTGGCAATGGAGTTCTATTATTGGCTAAAGAAGTAGGTTGTTTGAAGGAAGAAGACATGTATGATGAAGAAGTCTACTATAACAGAGAATAAGGAGAAGATGAAGTAGATATTGAAGCTGAGCTCATAAGTGCCCTAGATGATTTGAAGCACCAAAAGAAGAGGAAGCATAAGCTGAGATCTATGGTCAAGGGTCTTAAGGAATAGATATGTACATTAAAGAGTGACAAGGTCAAAGAAGCCAAAAGGGATGACAAGATCATTAAGGATCATAGGAATTAGCTAGAAGGTGTTAATACAAAGTTTAGATCAAAATAATTTGAGTATGATCAGTTGATGATAGAGCTAGATTATTTGAAGGTTGAGCATGAGCATCTCATAGACAAGATGAACAAGTTTGAGAAAGATCATGAGAATCCAGAACAAGTTAAGAGAACCAACATGAAAGTCAAAATTAAGAGACCAAACAAGAATCCCAATGTAATGAGGTATTCCAATTCTTTCAATGATTGTTGTTTTGCTTATCATATATTTGGTCATAGAGTAAGTGATTGGATATTGGTCTTAAGAGATGAGTTATCATGGGACCATGGGAGAAGGATTGAACAGTCAGGAGGTAAGAATAATAATGTTGTTTTTTACAATTTTCATAATGTGGGAGACATTACAAGATTTTTTCCTAATAGAGTTAGAAGGTCCTCAAGACATAACAAGGTATATGAAGCTCCTAGAGTGCATGAGAAGGGTCAAACATTTGTATGTAAATCAAAGACATTCAAGGTGAGTCATGATTAGTATACTAGTCAAAATGAACTATTTTATAAGGTAGAGCAAGGATTAGATGTGAAGGAATGTCAAGAACATGTGTTATTTGCATATATTGACAAGGCAGTCAAAGAGAAGAAGAAGGATGACAAGGTCAATGAGTCAAATGCTTCAGTCAAGACTAAGTGGATTCTAAAGAGGGACTATCAATCTCATGATTTCAAGATGGCTGAGAAGAGTGGATTGGAGATCTCAGAATATCTTGAGTTCATGGTGTTTTAGTGCCCTATGAAAAGGGGTGACTCCATTAAGCTTCATAGAGACACTCATCTATCTGTAGAAGCATAAGGTTGTAGTTAAAGAAGGATTCATCTTAAGAGGATTCCACATTGTTTATGTTATAAGGTATGAGTTATGTTATTTTTATATTGTATATATATGACAAGGTGAAAGGTATTTGGGTCAATATGAGCATTTTTTTTAAGATCAGTTCATGAGGAGCCATGTTATGGAATGAAAAAGTTTGTGCATGATTCATTTTCAACTTCCCTTTTTCATTATTGTGAGTATTTTGAGAGTTCAAGGAGCTTGGTAGGTTTGAGATTTGAATTTATTAGGTAGCATGGTGAGAGATATAAGGTTTACATTAGGATTCTAAGCTCAAAAAATAGCCAATTGGTATATGAGAGACAAAAGGAGAAGTCCCTAATTTTTCAATTGGTGTCAAGAGTGTGGTAGCCTAGTGAGTGATCAAAAATTTATTAGATAAAACACATAGATTGAGAAAGAACTAGATTGAATTACATATCATACATTGCATATCCAAATAATACAAGAAGGCCTATTAAATAGGAAAATAAATGAACCACCTGAGAAACATGTGAAAAGGGTAGGTTAAAATAACCAATGTTAGCTAGCATGAAATAGCTAAGCCTGATAAATAAACTAACCTCTTAACCCAAGTGGTTAAGGCAACTAACCATAGACTTATTACCTTAGTCAATAACTAAGGTAAATACATAATTATGCTAACACCCTCCCTTAATAATAAAACCAAAAACAAGACCAAGTTTATCATTATATCAGTTGGTTGCTCTGTAGTGGGGCAGTAGAAGAGACTGATGTCTTCATTTTTAACCAACTATCAAATGTAATGATGGTGAACCTCAATGTGTTTGGTCCTATCATGGAATATTGGATTCTTCAACATCTTCAGAACACTCTGGTTGTCACAAAAAATCAAAGTAGGCTTTGATGACTCAAACTGAAGATCCTCCAAGATTTTCTTTATCCACATAGTTTCACAACTTACACTAACCACAACTTTATACTCTGATTCTACTAAAGATAATGCCACTCTAGTTTGTAATTTGCTCTACCATGAGAAAAATCCTAAACCCAAAGTGAATACATAGCCTATTTTTTATTTTCTTGAATCCACTGATCCTGCCTGATCAGAGTCAGAATATCCTGAAAGCTCACAATCTACAGACTTATCATATAGTATGCCAAATGCAAGAGTACCTTTGACATATCTTAATACCCATTTTGTAGCTAACCAATTTTCTTCCTATGGTCTAGGCATGAAGCGAGATAGATAACTCACTACAATACAAATATCTGATCTAGTGGTAGTGAGGTAAATGAGACTACCTACTAATTGTCGATACATTGTTTCATTAATCAAAGGTGAAGCAGTGTCAGTTGAAATTTTAAATCCAACTTCCATATGTGTGTGATTTGGATTACAATCCATCATTCTAAGCCTTTTTATTAATGATTTGGCATACTTATTCTATGACATGAATACAACACAATTACCTTGCCAAAACTTAACACCTAAACAATATTTTAGTAGTCCTAAGTTTGTCATGTTAAAAGTACAACAAATATCAACCTTCATCTACTATATGAGACTAGCACTACTCCCATTGATGGCTAAATCATCAAAATATACAATAAGAATCAAGATATCATCACCAGACACCTTTACATAGAGAGTTAGTTCAGAGTTACACCTTTTGAAACTAGACTCCCTAAGGTATGTATCTATCTTCATATCCCAGGCTTGAGGAGTTTGCTTAAGCCCATATAAGGAATTGATCAACCTGAAAACAAGATGTTCCTTTCTAGGAACTTAAAAAGCCTATGGCTAAACCATGTAGACTTCTTCCTCCAAATATCCATTCAATAAAGCACTCTTGACATCCATTTGGTGCACTTGCCATCCAAACTGAATAAAAATAGCAATAATCAATCGAAAAGTTACCAGATTTGTAGTAGGAGCAAAAGTATCCTCATAATCAACCCCTTCCTCTTGTGCATAACCTTTTACAATAAGTTTGGCTTTGTTTTTGTCCAAAGAACCATTTTATTTTCATTTTACTTTGTAAATCCATTTATAACCAATGGATTTCTTTCCTGGTAGTAGCTCCATGAGCTCCCAAGTCTTATTTTTCATCAAGGAATCATATTCCAATAGCATGGTTGGTTCCCACTCATGCTTCCCTTTGGCCTCTAAAAAATAATTAGGCTCAAATACATGTGAAACAATAGTTATTCGAGCAAAATTATCATGCTCACCTCTATTACCAAACTGCTTCCCTGATCTCAATCTTCTTCTTTCCACACCTTGTGGCAAGTTTCCCTCCTTTAGTGCTTCCATTGTGGTAGAATACCACATTAGCTTCTTTGGTTGTTTTTTTGGAACCTCACAATGACCTACATCAATGCCATCCCTAGAATGTGATTCTACTAATGAAATAGAATCTTGATCAACTTTCATAGCACAACTTATAATAGAATCATTAGAAGAAAATAATGACTCATTATCAAAAATTATACCAGTTGTTGTGAAGTATGGCATCTATTTATTTACTATGACATCTCTATTTACCACAACTTTGTTTGTAGAAACATCAAGTAATCTATAGGCCTTTGATTTCTCTCTATACCCAACAAACATGTATGCTTTGCTTTTTTCATCCAAGTTACTTCTCTTTTGACTAGGAATAACTACAAAAGCTACACAACCAAAAATTTGGAAAGCACTTACATTTGGAATTTGACCTGACCAAGCCTCCTCTGGAGTCATTTTCTCCAATGCTTTTATAAGACTTATGTTGAGGATGTACACTGTTGTATTCACTGATTCTTCCTAATATCTATATGGGACATTTTTTCTTTGGACCATACAATGATCCATGTCTATCATCGTCCTATTTCACCTTTTCACAACTCCATTTTGCTACAGAGTGTAAGGGGTGGTGTATTATCTATGTATACCTTTAGTGGCACAGAAATCCTTGAAATTTTTTGAGATGAACTCACCCCCATTATCCATTCTAAGAGATTTCAATGATCGTCTTACCTATTTTTCAACCATTGCTTTCCAAGTAAGGAAGTTACAAAAATAATCATATTCCTTCACTAGAAAGTATACCCACTTTTTCCTAGAGAAGTCATCGAACAACAACAAAAAATAATGGGCTCCAAAAGGGGTAGGTGTTTGTATTAGACCATGCAAATCCACATGTACCAGATCTAATATTCCCTTAGCTCTTGAAGCTTTACCAACATCAAATGAATGTCTAACTTACTTCCCTAACTGACATCTAATACATACATGATGACTATCTCAAATAGAGGGAATCACCTTAACCATCTTAGTCTTGCTCATTGTAGTCAAATACTAGAAATTCAAATGCCCATACCTTTCATGCCATAGCGAACTTGTGCTATCAACCATAGAAAGTGCACTTTCCTTTACCCTTTGTGGATCTATAAGCTTATACAGGCCTTTCTCATGAATCCCAACAATAATAATCTTGTTATCTCTGGTAGTGATTAAACATTTTTATCCTTGAAACTTTACAACAAAATCATATTTTGAAGTGATCTCACTAATGGAAAGCAAATTTTTTTTCATATCAAGCACATACCTAACATTATTAAATGTATACCAAACTGCACCATTAAAATTGATCTAAACATTACCATATCCTTTCACAAAATGAGTTCTACCATCTCCCAAAGATATAGATTCATTATTACTGTCATTTTCAACAAAATCCACATACTAGTCTGTATGCCATGTATAATGGTGAGATGCCCCTGAATCAAAGTACCAAGCTTGATCCACTATAGAACTACCACTAGAATCCATGAAAGCAAAATTATGAGATGTTTCCTCATCTTCACCTTTAGCTACATTCACATGATGAGCTTTTTTTCTAAGGTTAGCCATATCCTATTGTCTTTTTCTATAATCTTTCTTAGGGTGACCAGGTTGCTTACAGTAAAAATATTTCCACTTAGATTTCTTATTAGAACCACTTACTTGTGAAGTTTCTATCAGAGAACTAATAGTTTTACCAAACTACTTACCATTTCCCTTGATGAAGAATGCACTCTCTATATAAGTAGATCTAGACAACATTGTCTTCTCCTACTATCTCTCCTTTTGCAATAGCAATGTGGAAAACTTTTCAAAGTTCAATGTCTATGTCTCAACAATCATGTGCAATGCCTCTATAAATGACTCAAATGAAAGTGGAAGATTCTATATAACCAGAGCAATCAAATCTTGTTCATCAATAGGCTTCTACACAACCTTCAACTAGTCACTGATGTCCTTGATCTGTAATAAAAACTCAAAAATGGAGCCACCTTCCTGCATCTTAGTAGAAAACAATAAATTCTTCAAATACAATACCCTACTAGATTTAGAAGTTTGGTATTTAGAAGTAAGATTAGTCCACAACGCTGATGCAGTGGTCATATTTCTGACCTCTAAGATTAGATTATCTTCTACTAACAGTCTTAACAACATAAGAGCCTCTCGATGACATTTATCATAGCCATCATAACTAATGGTAGGCCTTTGCTCTTTACTTAGAACTATTTGATTAAGGTTTTGATATTCACATATCATCAAAACCTTGTGACTCCATAAGCTAAAGTTCTTACCTATCAATTTTTGAGAATCTAGTAGTAACAGGTGTTGAATACTAGCCATTTGACCTAGTTTTTCATGAAAATAATTAAATCAAAAATATATAATGTCTTTTATAAAAATTCCTTCTACACACTAATTCTATATTAACACTGAACAACTCCACCAGTTTTCAACAACAAACTCTACCATTTTTAAGATCTCAAATTCTATACCACTAAAACAATTAAATCAAGAAACCTACAACTCTGATTTAAAAAATTCTTTCTCCGTCCACATCTAGATTAAAAAACCTAGAAAATAATGAAATTTTTAACTTCTTGAATGCTTCCATGATTGTTAATCAGTGGTAGGTCCCCAATAACCCCTATTAGCTAAAGTTTTGATGTATTTCAATAAAAAAATTAATAATAATTGAAATAATAAAACTTTAGGTTAAAAATTTTATGAAAATATTCAGCCAATCAAAAAATTAGCCTTCCTGTGAAACTTCAGGGGTAGATTATGAGCCTATTTCTCATCCAAATCACAAATTGTTAGCACCATTATTCAAGTTACAAATTAACTCACAATTTAAACTCTTATTTCACTAAAAATAATCAAGATTTGAATTTTTCCTCCTCTCCCTAAATTGTATGATGTTGTACACCATATGGCCTACTTAGAAAAAATAAACATATGTTATAAACCATCTGAAACTACTTCCTCTAACCTTCTTTTTATCTTATTTAGTCTGTTGATCCTCTCGAGTAGTTTTTTGGTCTTCAAGTTGAGCTTACAGAATTTTATCTCTCCTCTAGCTCTCCACTAGATGCATGAAGTTCCTCCCTAGAAAGACACCAACCTCTTTGGCTTCCATAGACCTCCACTTAGGCTCTATGAATCATGGGCTCTGAATACCATATTAGATAAAACACAAAGATTGAGAAAGAACTAGATTACATTACATAACATACATTACTTAATCAAATAATACAAGAAGGCCTATTAAATAGGCAAAGAAATGAACCACCTGAGAAACAACCAAATAACTAAGCCTGATCAACAAACTAACCTATTAACCCAAGTGGTTAAGGCAACTAACCATAGACTTATTACCTTAGTCAATAACCCAAGGTAAATACATAATTACGCTAACAAAGTTTGATCTTCTTCAGTCATGTTGAAGAAGGCAAGTAATCTTGAGTTCCTAGTTCATTTGAAGAAGATATGCTTGGTCTAAGGGGGAGCTTGGTATCTTTGAGTTCTTTGTCAAGAGACTGGTTACCTTTGATATCAGAGTAGAGGTATGCATGGAGTTAATTGGAGAAAAGTCTAGAACTCATTTATGAGGGAGATTGTTCAGAATGGACAAGTAGCCTATTGAAAAGAGTGGCTTCTGAAGATTATTTTCCATTTATGTATTTGAGAGGGTGCATTAGGTTAGGGGGAGAAAGTGTGTTTTCAAGAGTTGTCTACAACAACTGGTATTAAGGTGAGTGTTTGTCAGCATTTCATTGTGTTGTTTATTGAATTTTAGGTCTAAAGATTAGATAGAAGTTTGTGGAAGACCCTTTGTCATTAATGTTAAATGGGGAGAAAGACTAGAATGGGGGAAATGAGAATGATCAGGTTGTAGTGTGTTTGCCATCAATGATAAAGGGGGATTTTGTTGAGAAGTTTTGCCATTGATGTCAAGGTTGATGTCATTGATGTCAAGGTCCATCTAGTGAAGATGCATGGTGAGTGGTATTTGAGGTATGAGCTTGTGAGCTTGATGTGACAAGGTGAGTTTGTTGATATCAAGGTTTAGATCAACATGAAGTTGTCAGTATTTTCATTGAAGGTTCTTGTGAAGGTATGATGACAAGTAGGTCTGTAAGAGTGTTATTGAGAGCAAGTTCAGTTGACAGTGGTAAGGTTAGTTGGTATTGAGTTGTGTCAATAAGCTTGGAAGAGTGTTATTGTATGAGATCAGTGATATGAGTGTGTTATGAGAGATCTTATGTCAACTTGAGTAATATCATTGAGGTTAGTATGTGTGAGCATAGTCAAGGTGTCTTATGAAGCCTAGTCTAGACCTTGTGAGAAGGTATGTGCATGTATCATGGTGAAGTGAGTGAGCTTAGGCAAGTGAGAATTTGTTTGGCATTGTATGGGCTTGCGAGTTAGGTATAGAAGCCTTCAAAAGTGTTGTAAGATGGGTCTTTGAGGGTAAGACATTCTATCTTGGTCTGTTCTTGGACCCTACATGGCCTAATGAGGTATCATGATTTATTTTCAAGGCATGTGAAGGATGTATGGAAATGTTTAAGCATAAGAGAGGTTGTATGGCATGAGAGTGAGATGTTGAGCATGATAGTGAAAGAGGCATGAAGGTTAATTCAAGGCCTAGTAAGGTATGAATATTATGGTGTAGAGAGAGAGAGAGTAGCCTAATGGGGTATCAAGATCATTTTCTAAGGTAAGTGTGAGTAGGTGAGCATTGAAAAAGGTGAGTCAAGTTTTTTCAAGCATGTTCATGAAGTTTGAGGTTTTAGTTTGAAGGACAAGGCATGAAAAGTTGTTTTGAGGTCTCTCGAGTGCTCAGAATGAAGGGTTCTCAACCCAAAAAGGATTTTCTTGTGCTCATCAAACCTTTACATGAGGACCTAAGATATTCATGGTAGATGAGGAAGGGTCCTAGCTAAAAATTCCAAGTATTATTTTTTGGATTGAGGGGCTATGTTTTATGAACAATTATTAACACTGCAAATAGGTTTAAACCCTCTTAGAACCCTAATAAGCACCTAATGTTGAAGATGTTGATCAAAAGTGCCTAGAATGGATTGGTATGCTCAAGTAATATATTGGAGCTTGTATAGGACTATCCTAGGTACCTCTAGGCGGTATTGATTAGAGAAAGGAGAGAGAAAATATTGAGTTATAGACTTATTTTTTAAGAAGTTATTATAGAAGTCAAAAGTTGCATTGGACATAGTAAGAAAATAGACGGAGGAAGAAGGTAGAGACTCATGTTTCATATACATGAAGGTTTATGGACAAGTTTTATCCCTTAAATGTGATAAACCAATCATCCAAGGTAGCTAGTCGCTAATAGGCCTAATGGTGCAAACAGTGAAAAACCTAGGCAACACTGAAAAGATGAATAAAAATGTGTTTTCATGATAGAATGATGAAACCAAGTGCATGGAGATATTGTTTGAGACTGGTATGTCTTATTCATGCTTGGTATAGATCTTCAAAAATAGGTATAGTGGTGAAAATGATGAAGCCAAAATGGCTTGTCTGACTCATTGAGGTTTGTGTGTAGTGACATCAACAAATTGGTCTGTAAGACCAATAGTTGCCACTAGACCATATGATGTTTATATTTGAAGATGGTATGAAGATGTCAAAGGATAATTTCTATGCATTGAAAGTATTTTAAAGTACCTATATAGGTGTTAGAAGGTCAATGTTTCATGATTATGATTTTGACAGTCTTAGCAGTTCTGAGTAAGTAAGTTGCAGTGATGAGTTTGAGGCTCTATGCCCTAAGTTGAAGTGTCTAATGCATATGGTGATATTGTTGAGGTCATGAGGTTTTAGTATATGTGATTTATTTTCATGTTTGAGTGGCTTAAGTGAGTTTGAGGTTCAGTATTGAAAGTCAGATTTTTGATGTACCAGGCCTAATAGGACGGAGTACCAATGAGGGGTTTCAAGTAGTGATTTGTTGTAAAATGTCTTGTTGAGCCTAAAAGACATTAGTGGAGGTCTATTTGATTTTTATATGATATGTTCCTATCGTGTGTGGAATTTGAAAGTGTTCTAAGGAAGGCATAGTGTAACATGTGTCTAAAGAAGGCCTATTAGGTCTCCATAAGGCCTAAAGAAGGATAAAGATTAATGAAGGTGTGGCCGACTGATTTGTGTGATTGATTCTTGTTGATAATGTGTGTTAAGATCTATTGAAGGCCCAAGCTAATTATTTAAGTGATTGTGGCTGATCAAGAGGTGTGTGTTCATAAGTTGTGTATATAAACAAGGCATATTAGGCTTATTTGGGTGAGTTAGCGGATTGTGTTGAGAAGCGAATGAGATAGAAGATCCTTGAGTTGAAGGAGGTCTTATAGACCATTAGAAGAGAGTAGAGGGACCATCATGAATATCTAACATGAGGTCTGAGTATGAATATCAAGGTTATATGACCTAATTAGTCTTGAAGAGACTTAATTGAGTGAAGAGGCCTAGAAGGCAGTTTGAGAGGGATAAGAGTGTGAAGAGATGAAGAGGTGGTCATCATCTATTGCTTGAGCAATATAGTGTTCTGAAGGTGATCAAAGCAATCAGATGGTTGAGTTGGTGCTGAGTTATCTAGGGGGTTGGTGCCTCCTTGCAAGTGGGTGCTTGCTAAAGCCTAGTCAAGTGGGTGTTTGGCTAGTTGGGGTTGGTGCTTCACTAAATTTAGTTTTGGTCTTATAGGACTGTGGTCCATTTGCATAGATTAGTGGGTTTTCTTCCCCTTGAAGGTTTCTCACATATGTGATGTATTCTTGTATTTTATGTTCATATGTTTGGTTGCTTGTGTTTTGATTGATCTATATGTTTGTATGAACGGCTCATGAATGTTAAGTGGAATTGAATGAATGCTTTGAAGACTGATTCACCTCCCCCCTTTTCAGTCACTGTGTTTCCAACAAGCACACACTGTACTCTAGGAGGAGGTGGCAGATCATCCTTGGTTGGGCACTCTAAGCAGAAGGTTCAGTTGAGGTAGGATTAGGCACCACCCAACCAACTTGAATAGGGTCTGGGAGATCTAAAGAAATAATATTGCCCCAACTAGGTGATGGCTAAACAACATAACCAACCAAACCATTTCCTTGTAAAGGCAAGCTTCACCAAGATGAGCCAACAACAAACTTCCCACTAGGAGGAGGCAAACTCCACCCCCCTCGATAAGAAGTGGAAAAGCGACTATGACTGCATGAGTGACTTCATTGGTGACAAGACATAAGGGTAGGAGATCTGTGTATTAATGGTTCGACGGGATACGACTCATAATACAATGAACACTTTTTCAATAGTTAAACAGTACCTGTAAGTATTGGAATTCAAAAGCCACTTAATTTACTTAAACTTATATCTATATAAAAATCAAAGAAATAATAATTACTTTACCATATATATATATATATATATATATATATATATATATATATATAAATAATTAAAGAACACTGAATTCGTAACTTCCTATAATATTATATATGTCAAAGTGAATGGTTGCGGGTGGAAGAGTTGAAAGAGACTATAAATGTAATACCAAGCTAATTGAGTTTTGGAATAAGTCCAAAAGAAGTGTTTGTTTTAATTATAGGAAGTTACGAATTATATATATATATATATATATATATATATATATATATATATATATATATATATATATATATATAAGAACGCTGAATTCGTAACTTCCTATAATTAAAACAATATGATAAATATGAAGAAAATCTATAGAAGAATTAGATATGTTAACAGCTTAACAATAATGTTAAGTTGTTAACATATCTAATTCTTCGATAAATTTTCTTCATATATCTAATTCTTCTATAAATTTTCTTCATATTTATCATATTGTTTTAATTATAGGAAGTTACGAATTCAGCGTTCTTATATATATATTTTATTGTTAAGTTGTTAACATATCTAATTCTTCTATAAATTTTCTTCATATTTATCATATTGTTTTAATTATAAGAAGTTACGAATTCAGCGTTCTTTTATATATATATATATGATATGTCAAAGTGAATGGTTGCGGGTGGAAGAGTTGAAAGAGACTATAAATGTAATACCAAGCTAATTGAGTTTTGCAATAAGTCCAAAAGAAGTGTTTGAAATTTAATATAAATGAAAACGGAAATGATATTTTCGTATATCAATTTGGAAGAATTGAAATTTAATAAGGTAGATGTTATGATCATGATCCGTGGAGAGGGAATATTGTTGGTAACTGCGTTTCTTGATTCAATCTGATCCGCTGATCTACCAAATAAACCCTTGGCAGTCTCACATGGAAAAGCATCTGATCATTCCAGGCTTCGTATATATAAAACAGGGCACCCCCACTTTCAATCGCATGACAAATTAGCTGCCAGGTAAATCTTATTGCGCTTCTTCGTTTGGGTTGGGTTGGGTTTGTTTAGAATGGATTTGTTGGGCCAGATATTATGCCAATTGCTATGCACTGCTACCCATCTCAGTACTCGCTTAGAAGGGTTTTATGCTGCCCATGTCACGTTTTTAGGGCAAATTTGATGAAATAATCGATCCAAAAATATTGTTTGCGGTCGTCAATTGACTCATTTGTCTAAAACCGTTGGCAACGGATATGTTTTTAGGGCATTAGAAGCGAAGCAAGAAACTGTTTTTTCTTGAATTTCTTTGAAACCAATCAATCAAGATAGGGAAAACTACGTGTAATTGTATACTGTATAGCTTAAGGATGTGCAAAGAATGCAGCTACAAGAAGAAGAAGTAGGAGCAAAGGTCCCAGGGAGCAGGAATGATGAGGATAATAAAGCATCCTTAGATCTCACCCTCTGTCTTTCTGATGAGATATTTCTAAGGATTCTTAAATGGTTACCTCAGAACGCATATCCGTGCTCACTAGTATGCAAGAGATGGTTTCGCTTGCATGGACTTTTCAGGTATTCAATTATGCTCAAGGAATGGAACTTCTTAGAGAGCGGTCAGATGACCTCAAGATTCCCGAATTTAAACGATGTAGACTTGACAATTGCTTGTGTTCCCCCACCAAAGAATTCAGTTGTTTGGCTGACAAATCAGTTTTTGAAAATCCAACTTACTCCCCAAGTGTACGATTCCCTATCAATCGAGAGATTCATTTTGGAGCAACAGCTATTGCCATCTTCTCTGGACAAGGGTCTCAAAATCTTAGCAGAAGGATGCCAAGGTCTACAGAGGCTATGCGTGGTAGATGCAAGGAGACCTGTTTATGACCAGGTAAGAGCATTTCACAGGCATGATATGAATGGAGTTACTGGAAAATTAGACAAAGGAGCTTCCAGAATAGGATTGAAACACTTTGCAGAAGAAAATGAGGTTAGCTGTATTAATGAGGCTGGCATTGCCTGGATTGCTAAGAACTGCCAAATGCTACAAGAACTAGAGCTCCATCACTGTACAGATGAATCTTTCTCTGCCATTTCTGCCTGTAAAAACTTGCAGATCCTTAGAGTGGTTGGCTCTATGGTAGAATTCTATCATTTGAGCTTCACTGATATTGGCCTTACCATATTGGGGCACAATTGTAAGCATCTAGTGCAACTGGAGCTCAGTGGCTGTGAGTGTAGCTATGATGGAATTGCTGCAATTGGTCAGTGTTGTTTAATGCTTGAAGAATTGACATTAATGGATCAGAATTTCTATGAGGGATGGATTGCAGCTTTATCGTACTGCCATAATTTAAAGGCCCTTAGGTTGGAAAGTTGCAGGGGGATAGATCCCAATCCTGGTCGAGTGGAGCATTTGGGATTCTGTCCTGCACTTCAACGACTTCAGCTGGGCCGTTGCAAATTGAGAGATGACAAGGTTGGTTTTGGTGCCCTTGTTCTGGTCTGTGCAGCTGTAAGAGAGCTTGAATTTCAAGATTGTTGGGGTTTGGAGGATGAAGTTTTCAAACTTGCTATAAACTGCAGGTGTGTGTTCAAATTTTGTTCCTTTTGCGTAATGTTTTTTAATTGAAGGCGCCAACCTGGAATTTCTCTAACGGAGTTTCTTGGTTCTCATTCAAACTGAAGGAGGGTGAGATGTCTGTCTTTGGAGGGTTGTTCACTGCTTTCTATTTTGGTTCTAGAGACAGTACTTCACAGTTTGAAGGATCTTCAGAGGCTACCAGTTTTATCCTGTAACAATATTAAGGATACTGGGATTAGTTCTTCTTTAGCTTCCTTGTTTACATTTCTTAAGGAGTTAAAATGGCAACCTGACAAAATCTCTTCTTGCTTCTAATCTTGCTGGAACTGGAATGGGTCAGAAAGGAGGAAGATTCTTTAAGAAGGCATAGCAGCAAGAGTTTCTTTATAATATGTAAAGCCTTGACCATATTGCTCTGTATCAAGGCAACTTGTGTTTGATTCCTTGAGATTAGACTGCTGGTGATGGATAATCTTTGACTAAACTAACTCTGGGGGATGCTTGTGTGGTTATTGCGGTTTTCTGCTTTGCTGTGTACCATATTGAGATTGATCAAGGTTGACGCTTAATATTCTGAGCTTGATGCTGCTTGCTGAAACGTTGTGCAGGTTTAATCAACATTTTTTTTGGTCTATCATCGATAATGGCTGGTACACCACTCACTCATTGTTTCAACTGGAATGATATAATATTGTATACCGTACAGTTCATCTGATTGATAACTTGGTTCATTTCATCTGGTTACACAAGTTGTAAACATTTCATACCTGATTCTTTAGTAGAATTTTTTTTTCTACAGTTTTAGAACTTTTAAATATGGAAATTTAGAAATATAAATGTTGACCAAATTTTGCCCACAGGGAAAATTTTTGGTCCCCTTCCTCCCTTGTTATTCATGCCAGTCACTTTCGGATTGTTCAAGTTCAACATGTTTGGTTCATGGCCTGGTTCAAGTGTTTCGGTGGCTTTTGATTCAAAGGGTTCATCATTCGGTTCAAGCATCTCATTTCAATAGCGTTGAACCTTCGTACCATTGAACCGTTGAACCAATATTTTGGTTCAACGGGCTAGGTTCAACGTACTTGGTTCAAGACATAAGTTCAATGGGTTCGGTTCAATGGAAGTTCATCGGCCTTGGTTCATCGGCGTGCTTGGTTGAACCTTTGAACGGCTTGGTTCAAGGGTATGCCCTTAGCCGAAGGGGAGTCTTCAAATTCGAAAGGCCCTTGCAAAGGGGTAGGCGCTTCAATGCAAAGGATCGGGTAAGTTCAAAGTTCATTTTGCTCAAAAAGACTAAGTCCCGAATTCCTTCGGACTTTTTGTTCGAAGGAATTCCTTCGGACAAAAAGTCCGAAGGAATTCGGGCAAAGCTCAATACAAAAGTGGAAAGCGGATGGAATTTCCGCGGACTTTTGTCCGCGGGAAAATGTCCGCGGACAAAGTCCGCGAAAAACAAAGCAATTCCTTCGGACAAAAAGTCCGAAGGAATTCGGGCAAAGCTCAATACAAAAGCGGAAAGCGGACGGAATTTCCGCGGACTTTTGTCCGCGGGAAAATGTCCGCGGACAAAGTCTGCGAAAAACAAAGCAAGCAAAGACAGACCCGGGGAAATTGACTCGGGGAAATTGTCCACGGACAATTTGTCTGCGGGGACCCGGGGAATAGTCCAGAGCAAACAGTAACCCGCCAAAGGACCCCGAAGGGCAGGTGCCCTTGCGGTGGACTTTCGGCCAAGTTCAAAGGCGACTTCCGAAGGCCAAATGAAGATAAGCCGCAGACAAAGCCAATGGACCCAATGACGGCCGCGAGGCCGTCAATTTTAACAAGGCGAAATAGCCGTTGGTGTTCAAAGCATGACATTTGCGGGGACGTCAAAGTTAACGAAGTAAAGTAGCTGTTTGCTTTCAAATGGAAGAGCGCTAACCAAGGGCCCAAATACAAGCGACCCGCCAGAATGTTCGCCCAAGGGGCCGAATGAGCCAGATGAGACAAAATGGAGAAGGGACAAGGAAACAAGCATGGAATGAGCAAGCAGGAGTCCAAGTGGCGCCATTTGAGAAGTGACTTCAGTAGGTAAAACAGTTCTTGCGAATTGATCATAAGAGGACGCAAATAGCTGGTAATGTAACTGGTTTCTCCATTTTACATTAAATGGGGAGACAAATCGTGTATTGACCTGGAAGAAGGGGATTTCGAAAAGACAAGAGGGCAGTTCATTAATTCCTTGAGCGACTTGTTCTTCCTAATGAAGGGACGCGACATGCCACTTGTAAACAAGGAGCGCCAAATGAGCCTCCTTGCTTTTCCATATATATTGTGAACTTGTCATTTTGTAATGATCTTCCACATTTACAAGGCGTAGCCTTGCTAAAATTTCACCTGAATCAATAAAATGCAGTTTTTACCTCTTCTTGGATAGACTTTTCTGAGTATGTGTTGAGTGTTGTTTGTGTTCAGTCATTGTCTTTTGATGCTCTCACAGGTCCAACACCAACGTCCCTGTTGTCTACAAGGCACCATTTCTGCAGCTGAAAGGAGAAGAGCTGACATTTGGAAGACCAGAATAGAGGAAGTTACTTACAGTGTGCATTTCACAGCGCCTCAGTGATTTTCTGTTTCTTGTGTTTTCATGAAAGCCTCCCTGCCAGATTCCTGCAGCCTGGTCCTTCTGCCAAGTGTGTAGAGTATGTATGTATTTGTCTGATTCTGAGTGTGGATGTGTGAAGGTCGACTTATTTTGGTGCATCACCTCCTTAGAGTAGTTTGTTTTCCTGCCTCTCTCCTTTTTCATCCCCCCAGTTTATATATCTATATGTGCTTGTAGTAGAACTTGCTGAAACAAACATGATGCATCAAAGGGAGCTAGCCCTTATCTAGAGACTCTCCCCTCCAGCTTCGCCAGTCCCACATGCGAGAGGGGAGTTTCCATGTTGCGAGGAGAAGGCAGGGGTTCGACTTCCTGCCACTGGGTGCATTTTTCCTGCGTCAACAATAAAATATGGAAAAAGTGAGTCTGTGTGTATTCAATTATGGTGACTTGCACTATACTTGGTATTTTATGCCAGTTCCAAAATTCCTGGGTAAAGCTGTTAGGTGGAAACATACATCGTTTGTTTATTCTGCGGGGAAATGCAATTTACTATTGGGTTTAACCATAGAAACCAGGGGACTCATCCCCTGGTATAGGGGACATGTCTTGAGTACACGGAGGTGCAAGATGGGGATGGGTACATCTGTGATGTCAGAGACTTTGTTTGGAGTCTCCTGCATCTCCTATAGTTGTCTCCTCCAAAAATTCATGTCTCCTGCCTTAAAATAAAAAATTAAATAATATATATTTTATAAAATCCTAGAAAAAATCCTACAGCAGCTCCATTCATCTTATTGTTCTCCATTTGCAGCCAGAAATAATGAATACAGAGCAGGAGACATATCACTGTACTGAATTTGTTATATTTTAGTTTGCAGAAATTAAAATACATCCTTACTGTACTGTCTCTGTCCCTGTTTCCTGGTGACTATGGGTTCAACTCTAAGCAGAATGTTGTTATGCTCAATTGTGACTATTAATCTACATTGATGTTAAATTGTATATTCAGGATATTAACGTTGAAATGCTTTTTACAGGCATCGTTGGCATGCTTTTTTGGTGTGAAGTTTTGAAAAAAGACCATCTGGTATTCTATAGAAGATAAGACATCTTGTAACTGAAATTTGTATGTTAGAGAACTCTCTTTCTTGAGCCGTATTTGCATGATGTATTATGAATGAGTACTATGATGTTAGAAAACATGTTAATACAATGAATATCTTCATTGTGTATGGTCAGTTGCTTCTTGATTACCAATTCTTGGTACTGTAGCTGGTTGAGTTTAGTCTGATAAATGCATTATGATGTTATTTTTCATCAAATACGAGAAAACAATTTCATACCATGGATAAGATTTTTGTTCTTTTAATCCAAACCCTCTTCTGTTGCCCGTTCTGCTGCTCCACTTCAGTTCATATGCCGCATAAGTCATGGCCCATCACTGCATAGTTCTAGACTCTAGTTCTACCTCTTTACATCATTGCTTTAGTGATGTATAACTTTAGATCACAATGCTGGTTGATGGTTACATATTGGGAGCCAATCTTCGTACATGATACAATTACCTTTGATGCAGTCTGAATTCAGGCCAGGTACATTTACCTTTTATGCAGTCTGAATTCAGGCCAGGCATGCCATTAATTTCTGCTAGTTCACTTGGGAGAAAAGGCTGAGTAACAGTTTTCCCAAAATAATTCTGTACAAATCAAATTCAATACTATGCCTTCTACCAACTTCTAAGCATTCATAATCATGTTTATATGAGTGACAGGTTTAAGAAAAGTAGACTGCTGCAGTTAAGGATTTATAGAACTTCTTATGCAAAGGTTCTCAGATTGTTCAATTATACCAGATGCAAATGCAAACTCGCATTTCTTTGTTAAAATCTTGATGGTAAACACAATATCGCCGCTCTTCTCAAGCAGACAAACTTCTTATGCTATGATGACTTCAATCTAAATGTTTTCCTAATGGCCAAGCAGCATTGATTAAATTCTAATGCAAAACAGTAAACACAGATAACTAGCACAAAACAAGATGCTTGAGGAACGAAAACCAAGCTTACTAATCGGTATATATACATCAAATGTTTGAATTATATCGGGATGATAAATTTTCCTTGCATACCTTTAAATATCATGGGGAAACAAATTCTAAATAACCTGAGGGGACTTGGCCGGGGATGGGTTTTGAGACGGGCCTCTTGCCAGATCATATTTAAGGAATGAATTGCGTTGCTGGATAAGTTTTGCCAAATACCAAAAACTGAATATGACTCAATCTTCTAAAGTGCTTAGTAAAAGTACTAAATCATAATACAAGAAGATACCTAAAATATATTTGATACTCTACCATCTAAATGTTTTGACGAAGTGTGAGCTAGCGAAGCCTATTCCACAGATTTTAAATATTACTATTGGAACATTTTAGTATAACTTTATTATACAAAATAATAAAAGTACAAAAGGTTACATAGCAAGGCACCTAGTTGGAATTCATGGCTCAGGATCCATGCTGAAGGGCAAAATTTTAGCTCAAAAAATGACACCTAAAATTGGAAATAGAAAATCCAAACCCGAAAGACACTATACTCAAAACCACATTACATCAACAAATGATGGTTAGAACCATATAACAAACTAGAAGATAACTAAACATAGGGGCAACACCTAAGGGAAGACATAGAGGATCGTCTTTGGGTAGTAGAGTAGTCCAAGTGGAAGGCTTTATTTGAGGAGGATCTAGCACCACCCAACCATCCAGTGGGTCCAAAGTCATATCTATCACCCATCCATCAGTGGGCATGATCAGAGTAACAATGGCAACAGGGGAACCCCTCCGGGAGGGTGTTGTATTAGAATTTCCATGCAATGTCGACGACCTCCATCCCCCCTGAAAAAAGCAAGGCGAGAAGTGACTGTGACTGTGGGAATGACTTCTATGCCTCTTGGGAGATGGTGGCAATGGACCTTGGGGTGGGCCATCAAGGGGGATGCAGCTCACTGTGCTGGGAGTGCTCCTCCAGTGGTCTAGCAGCTCGTGCAGATGATGGACCTCCATCGCAACCTTCTTAGTCTGAACTTGAATTTGCAACAAGCCAAAGATATAACAATAAACTTGTCATTAATAGAAAAAAGATGAGCATTCAACATTGTTAAGTAAAGCATCATTTTCGGCCTTCCATAATTGAAAAATAATCACAGTTCTAAAAAAATTCCATTAAAAAAAACATCAAGTAGTTGGTCAAATCCCCAAGCAAGGCAAGATGCCAAGAGAAAGGCTCAGGGTGATAATATTGAAAGAGGCTATGAATCCATTGCTAGGTGGACTGAGCTCGAGGACAAAACCCAAAAAGATGATTAAATAACTTTGGATGCTTGTAAGTGGGGCACTTGGGTTGAGCAATTCCCATATGAGAGGGGCGATCCCCGAGTGGAAGACCTTGGTAGACCAAGCACTAGAGGAAATGGGCCAACTTGGGCTCAAGACGAGTCGTCCAAATTCACTCGATCCTGGCAAGCCATGTCCTAGGGGAGGAATTAAGACACCATCACCTATTGAGTGTTGAGAGCATAAGAGAAGGGACTCATAACTTGATAGAGGAGTCCCAAGGAATAATTTTTAAAATGGGTGTCACAATTCCACCTCCAATCCTTACACCACGAGCGTGTCGGTTGTAAACCCAGCTTGTGCAACATTACATCTGGGATTAGCTCTTGATTGTGAAGAACAAAAGGTAAGTCTGCATTATTGAATTGAAAATTTATTTTCAAATCCGTTCAAGGAGTCCAATCCCTGACAGAGGCCAAATCTTGAATGGTATGAATTTCTTTTTTGAAAAGTCATAGTGCCTTTATCCTAGGCAACTTTGCTAACAAAACATTAGTACTTGTCATAATGGGAGACCACTTTATATTATGATTATTAAAAGATAAAACAGTGCAGAAACCATCACCAATCCATCTTAGATGGAGTTTAACAATGTCAAAAGCCTTTCATATACTTTTTTCTATAAAATATTCCTCAATTTTGATTGGGGTTGATGTGATGAGAAGGGTATGGAAGCCAATATTTTTTCAATAGGGTTTTCCATAAGAGGAACCGAAGGATATACAATGTCTTAGCAATATCTTCCAAGATTCATTGCCTTCAATGGCTCTAACAACCCATTTAGCACATAAAGTTGTGATCTGTCTGTAAATATCAATAATTCCCATACCTCATTTATCACGAGGGAGGCAACATATATTCCAAACAACTCAATGGAATCCTCTCGTTTCTTTGGTATTAGACTAGACGAAATCCATGATAATTTTAGCCAACTTATCATACGAGGCCTTAGAGGGAGCCCAGTAGGAAGAATAGTAAACATGGGTAGCCACTAAGATTTTAGTATAAACTTGAAATTTCCCTACTAAGGAGAGCAGTTTGGTAACCCAATATTTAACCTTCTTTTCAACATGGTTAATAGCATGTTCTGTAAGAGAACTATCACAAATTTTAAATTTCAGATTGTGCACTGCACAAAAAAATACTTTTCGTCAAATTTCATATTTATGTAATTGTCGTCACTGGGATTTGTATCCCTTAAGGAGATGCCTAGCTCTCATCATCTAAGTGGCACAATGGAAACATCTCTCTTGTTGTGGGTAATAATTTATTGAGATGAATCTCGCTAGTTCCCTTGATGCACTCTTTGAAACACTCTCTTATCAAATTTGCATGAAAAGGGTTAAAAAGACACTAAGAAAACTAAAGATGATGCACCAATATTGAATTTCCTCCTATTGACTGAACTTATACTACTTAGAGCTAAACAAAGCTTCTTTCACACAAAACTCACAACTCAAGATGGATTGTCACATCAATGTTTCATATGCTAGGTTCAAGAGATATTTTGATGCTTAGGAGGGTAATGGATGATTCCATTGTGGAATACAATCATACACTTAAAAGAGAACACTAACAAAGCCCTATAACAATTATTTTTTTGCATATTTGGTGAACAATCAATGATAACATGCTAGAAAAGATGATCTACTAGACAAGACCAACAAGATTGCAATAACACTCAATTGTACAACATGGAAGTAGGCAAATTCACTTGTTTTATTGCTTCAAGAGACATTCAAGTACACAATTGGCCAGGGTTTCACCAACCAACGGAGGCTGCTAAAAGAGCTAAAAGAGTCAATATTTATAGCCTTTGGGAGAAGACCAAGACAAAGGAAGTCCAAAGGTCACTGGACACTTGTCAAGTTGAGAAAAGAGGTTACATTTGCATGAGAAAGATATGTGAAATGAACCATGCAATGTCAGGTGGTCCAAATGTCCATACAAGTCATGAAACTTATGAAAAGTGGCATAAAACTCCTAGTCTTGGTTCAGAAAACTGCTTTTATGATTTGGACATGTTTGAATGCCCCACAATTGACTAGGGACAGGTTTGATTATTGGGATGAGAGGGAAGGCTTTCAGACATGCCTCTCTATGCATTGGTTATAGTCCTACTCATCTAGAAACACCTGAAAGGAAGCCATCATTGCTTGCAGTCTAAAAAACTCATTTTTCAGTCACCCCTCACACTTGGCCTCAAAATTGGCTTCAGTTTTCCATGCAAATCCATGGGAGTGAATGACACTTGGCAAGACTCTCCATGGCCTTATACTATGCAGGTACACCTTAAAAGGGCTCACACTTGAAGTTTTCACCCTTCTCACCATTGTGTTCACCATACCAATTTTTACTGACTGAGATGAGAGCTCTAGTTTGGACACTTAAGAGTTTTTTCTTGGAAATAAATGACTATAGGGAGTTAGTACAAGTCCTACGCGTCCCTCCAAACTTGATTTCATCTTCAGACTCCTCTTGTAGCCTACAAAACACATAAAATTGTCAAAAATACCTTGTTTTTCACCATGTACGTACAATTCCGTACAACTCAAAGGTATGGGAGGAACCCTGAGTGAGTCATCTACAAGTTCCAATAGCTTTCATGGTCAAACTATGTCATCTGGATAGCTTTCCAAGCTTGTTTTTTCCATCAGGGCTTGACTAAGGGTTTAGTAGGGTTTTAGGCAGTTTTTGGTCTTAAGCTTTGTTCATAAAGTTTTGATGCTGGATTTACCAACAAATGCCACAAATTTGATGCTAAGGGACCCCACTAACCCTTCAAATTCCTTTGATTTCCATGCAAAGTCTTAGAAAAGATATGAACACTTGAAGATACTCCATTGAGTTTGTTTCTACCTTTCCTGTATGTTTGAACTCTTTCTGAGCTATAAGTATCTTTCTTGTAGGTTCCTCTGTATACTACAAGTTCAAACATGTTTAATTCCATCTCCTTAGCATGTCCCAATAATCTGGATAGCTCATCAAGAGCTAGAAATGAAGGTAGACCCCCAATTGGCTCTAGTTCCCTTGAAGGCCTAATAGGCCTAGCATGCACCTAGTTGGCTTTGGCTACTTGGACTGATTTTCAATGGTTGGGTTGGTGTCTTATGCATGTTCACACTTCGTTCAAGCTTATAAGATCACCACACAAATTTCCAAGCACTCTTTTTTTCATTTTCTCTCATTCACCAACTAGGCCTAGTGAAAGCTTGCCTAGTTGGATTGTGTGTAGGGGTATTTTAGTCATCTTGGGAGGTCTGAACCTGACCTAGTGTTCTATAGAAACCATTTGCCTTTCATACACCTCAAAACATGCTTCTTGAGGTTCCCAAAACTCCATATCAAGCCCCTTGCCCATTTTGTACTCACTAGCTTGCTTTGCTAAACCCTGATTTTCGTAGATTGGCTAACCTCTGAGACAAAACAATGAGGTATAGCCCTCATTCCTAGGGCAAAGTGAATATGTTGGGAATTGTGCAAGGCACTGTTGATGATTTGTACCAAAGGGTTTAGCTGGATTCCTTGATTTAGGTGCCTAACTAGCTCAAAATGCCCAAAAAAAGCCTCTAAAAACCCTGTTTTCTTGCATTTTTCTCAAATCCTCCTAAGAGTGACCTCTCCAAGGCAAACCAATGCTTCTAGGTTCCTTCAACATGTTCTTTATCCTCAATTCATGCTTATGAAGCTTTGAATTCATTCAAAAACAATCTTTTTCCTTGGATTCCTCATACTTGCCTATTGAGCAAAGAGGTTTCCTAGCTCACAGTACGGACTATTGCCTTTGACTAAACATGGAAGGGTGGTTTAGTATCTTGAAGGGATCTTAGAGTGTGTGTACACCATTCATTAGTCAATTATGGACCACTTTGCATTACTTGTAAACCTTCTTCTTCTCCCTAGACAAGTTCACCTCCTATTTGACCTTTCTCAAGATTGTACCCTACTGTAGATGCCTACAGGGTTTCAAAAGGTATGTGTAGACTTGTTTCATCAATCAAAGAGTCTATGGAGTTCATCATGAAACTAGTAGCGGTGGTTATATGCTTGGTTTATCAATCCAATCTCTCTTTAACCCTGATTATGCACTTTGAGCCTCAAAACTGAGTCCCTTCTTACCTGACTGAGAAACTCTAATTTTGCCTCTACCTATAAGTTACTGTACTTTATTCAAAGCTTATAAAGCTCATCATAGATATGGAGAAGGTGTCTAGAGTTTTAATTCATCATATTAACCTCCCAAGCATTCTACATGCACTTTTTTTTAAGCACGAGATATATCTTTTACTCAATCAAATTCCTTTTGCTTTAACCACTTAATCATACATTCAAGATATGCAATACAATTGAAAACAATAACATGCACCACATGAGAGAGTGAGAGAGAGAGAGAGAGTAGATTTTACATGGAAACCCAAAGTGAAAAAAACCACGGAGAACAATCTCAAGTATATAAATGAGCACTAACTCAAGTTACAAAGTTCGCAAGCACCAACTTGTAGGAGCACCAACCCCTTTGCTGAGCACCAACACAACAATGATTTGTGAGCACCCACCCACAAGGGCACCAACCCCTATTGTGTATAAAACACCATCTCTCAATGTTGATTTCTCAACAAATGATAACACACTATTATATCTCCTTTCTCTACTTTCCTCTGCTCTTCTTAGCTAGATAAAATCATTCGCTTCCATAATACAAAATGGCTTTCCAAGCCTCCTTTTATAGCTTTCCAAATGACCTTTGGCATTCACCCTTGCATGACCCTTTGAATTGTTTCTTTGTCTTTACCTAATGACTCTTCAAATTCCTTAAGGTGACCCTTCATGGAGAAATGCATCATTTTCCTCTTTTGTCTTTAGTGATGACTCTTCGGATTCCTCAAGGTGACCTTCATGGAGAAATGTGTCTTTTTCCTCTTTTGTCTTTAGTGATGACTCTTTGACTTCCTCATGGGCCCTCTTTTGTCTTTATGCAACCAAAAATATATTCGTTAATATTTAATCAACATTAACACACTTTTAGCCAAGATATAAACATTAAAAACACATTTAGACATTAAATGCTAATTTGACATCAATGACAATATTTCCAACAATCTCCCCCTTTGTCTTTGATGGCAACCTAAAACTGTCACCAATTTTGAAAACCTATACTGCACATGCCAACCTGAAATTGAGCCCTGTAAACTGAACCAACTGAAAATATATAGTAATTCCCCCTTATTGTAGTATCTTGTTTCCTGACCCTGTTCCTGTACTTCTCCCTTTACCTATTTTTGCACTTATTTCTACACATGTTCCCTGTAGCTTACACTTATATCCCCCTCAATTGACATACAAATTAATCTGTCAACTCACCTTCTTGTCATGCAACATAGCCAAGACCCAACAACATCCACCATGCTTCAATTTTTCTTAAAAATGTCTCCTTGAAGCCTAGAAGAGACACCCCACACAAAAGGTCCTAGACCATAATCTCAAGAGATTCCCACATCTCCTCTGTTACTTCCTTGATCTTCTTGTGTCTTTCTCTTAGAATCTGTTTAAGCATGTTTAACTCATTTGACTTACTAACCTCAACATTTACGATGTTGTTCATCTTCTCAACTCTTGCAACTGTCTTATCTTGACAAGGCTCATGCTCAAATGTAACAAGAGATTTTTTACAATCCTTATTATCTGATTCTTTATCCATTGTAGCAAGTAATTTATTCTCACTCTTAAACTCAACTTGATCAACATTTATTGTCTTAGGTCTCCAAACCTGAATTTCGCTCTTCTCATATCTTCTAGGGGCTCTGTATCCTTTGACATACCTTGAAGATCTCTTTACTCTATTTGGACATAATTTAGCAATATGGCCAACCTTATGACAATAAAAGCAAACAACATTTCTCATACCTTCTACTTGAATGTGACTGAGATCTCCCTTTGACTGATTGCTTCTCTTTATACAGTGTCTTGCCCTATGACCAACATGATGACAAGCAAAACAATGGCCATGAAAAGAATTTGAAAACCTAAAAGCATTGGGCTGCTTGTTTGACTTCTTCAATTTGCCTTTCAAACTTGCATCCTTCTTACCTTGGATTGTTATTTCATGATCTTTCTCAACCTGGGTTATGAGCTTGTCATGCTTATCCTTTAAAGAACCTAACTCGGGCTTTAACTGATCACACTCTTCTTCTCTTGATTTCAAACTTGAATATGCAACCTCTAGATGATTCTTAAGATCATGAATAAACATTTTATCTTCTTTTGCTTATATATCCAATTTAGAATCTAAGATACACACCTATTTTTTAAGAGCCTTGACCACAGATTTCAACTCTTGATTCTCCTTCTTTAACTGCTTGGCCATCGTGTTTTCCCCAATCTACCTTCAAACTGTTAAACTCTTTCCAAAGGACCTTGCTCTGATACCAATTGTTAAGCACAAGATATATCTTTTACTTAATCAAATTCCTTTTGCTTTAACTACTTAATCATACATTCAAGATATGCAATAAAATTGAAAGCAATAACATGCACCACATAAGAGATAGAGAGACACCAGATTTTATGTGGAAATCCAAAGTGAGAAAAATCACGGAGAACAATCTCAAGTATATAAATGAGCACCAACTCAAGTTACAACGTTCACAAGCACCAACTTGCAGGAGCACCAACCCCTTTGCTAAGCACCAACACAACAATGATTCGTGAGCACCCACCCACAGGGGCACCAACCCCTCTTGTGTATAAAACACCATATCTCAATGTTGCTTTCTCAACAAATGATAGCACACTACTATATCTCTTCTCTTTTCTCTGCTCTCCTCTACTCTTCTTAGCTAGATAAAATCATTTGCTTCCATAATACAAAATGGCTTCCCAAGCCTCCCTTTATAGCTTTCCAAATGACCTTTGGCATTCACCCTTACATGACCATTTGAATTTTTTCTTTGTTTTTACCTAGTGACTCTTCAAGTTCCTTAAAGTGACCTTTCATGGAGAAATGCATCCTTTTCCTCTTTTGTCTTTAGTGATGACTCTTCGGATTCCTCAAGGTGACCTTTCATGGAGAAATGCGTCCTTTTCCTCTTTTGTCTTTAGTGATGACTCTTTGACTTCTTCATGGGCCATCTTTTGTCTTTATGCAACCAAAAATATATTCATTAATATTTAATTAATATTAACACACTTTTAGCGAAGATATAAACATTAAAAACACTTTTAGACATTAAATGCTAATTTGACATCAATGACAATATTTCCAACACTTTTAAACTCACTAGATTGAGAAACCCTGAGTTTGACTATTGTAGGTGTATGTGAGCTCTTAGACTTGGGTTCTAATGTGAAAAGGCTCTCCATTTAATCCCTTGAGGTCACAATGTATGTGTTTGGACTAGTATTCTTGTTTGGAAGCCTTCGAACACCACTTTAGCATCAATTTAGGTTCACTGTCCTATACTAGGATACTCTGCCCTTAAGACCTTGCTTGTAGGTGCCATTTGCTTTAACTAAGACTGATCATAATGTGAAAAGACCTCCTTGAACCCACCTTGAGGTCACACAACATCTATATTCACCTTGAACTCACTTTAGATGGGCTAAACACCATCAAAGCACATTGCCTGAGTCACTATTTGCTTATCTTACCTATCTGACCACTGTAGGTGTCTATTCCCTGCTAGAAGGATACTTGTAGGTGGCCATAGGGCTTACAAGACCTTGTTTCAACCTTATCTTGTTATCTTTCATTCTATTTGACCTCATTCATCCAATTAATCCATCCTAGTCATGAGAATTTTTCTTAATTGATTCCTAAGATGCCAAAAGATCATTTACAACCTCATCCCTGTAGATGTTAATGGCGTATTTGAGTGTTTTTAAGGGCATATTTGAGGCCCTTCATTTCCATCCTCTCCTCATTTTATGACTCTCATATTTGGCATGTAAACTCTCTATGCCAGGGGCTATAAGATTCACCTAGCTAGATGTCTTAAAATCCTTTACCACCATGCTTTAAGATATTCACAAAAAGCTCCTTGACCTCTGTTTTGACATTTTAGAGAAAACTTCCCTAAACTCAGTCTCTTACTTCTTTCAAAGTAGCCCATCTCTTATTTTAGCTCCATTCTTCTTCAAATAAGTCTACAATGATCCAGTTACATATTAGAATCCAAAAGGAGGCTTCTTCCATGTTTCAATCCTTCACACAAGAATCCTCAAAGCTTTGTTGATACACATGTAGATGAGCATTCTTATACATAGGCGGTAAAACTTCACTAGTTGCCATGGAATGAGTTGTATGCATTGTCACTTGATTTCAATGGTCCAAAGCCTCCCTCAATATCCTCAAATGAACTTTTCACATCTCAAAAAGATTGAAACCAATACTAAGGATTTGCTGACATCATCATGAGATGCTTGTAAATGAAAATGAGTTGAATGTGGATAGTGAGTGTGGAATAGGCAACAAGGTGGATAAAAGGCCTCACGGGAAGCTCAAACCTATTGTCAACCTTCCAAATGCATGATTGACAATAATGACATCTTGAGACAAGCTTCAAACATTCCTTTCAACATGAAAATCACCTGCATATGCATGAATAGAACAAACAGAGGCATCTCATGACTGTTTTAGCATGGTGAATGGACTTGTCACCAAACTTGTACTCTTCCCAAGCATCCAAGTGGACTCTTATAATATATTGATGGCTTGGATAACTAATACAATCTAATTACAACTCCATGGATAGGATAAACAAGCTTATACAGGGGACTGTAAGTGAAATTGGGAAAAGAGTTGACAATGACAAATGACAAAATGGGAATTTTTCCAAAGCATGATATGGTGAAACAAAAACATGGAAGGAGGTATTCATATGACCTTTAGACCTGTGGAACACCATCTTAAACTCACATGAAACCTCTGAAGAAGACCACATTCTAGAACAAAGCATAATTGACTGAAACTTCATAGTGGTGACACCCTCATGTAGCATAGACTAACGTGCTCATCAATACATTATGAAACATGAAACAAAGAATGGAGACCATTTGAGGAGGTAACCAACATCCTCTAGATTCAATATCACCAACTGATTCATATGGATTTGATCAGAATTGAGCAAAACCTATAGAATTCATGAAACAATTAGCAAAAAAGTACAGTAAACTTCATGAGGATGGTTCATTAAGAACAAGTCACCATTCTTCAAAATATTTATATGAAAATGAATGTCTCTAAATGTAATACAACCTACCAAAAAAATTTGTCTTAAAACCTTTTTAGTTGTCTGTACTGAGCAAAAACCTGAAGGTCACTTCTGTATGTTTTAAAAATCAAGAAAGGAGCAAAATGATTTTGGATTTAAAATGACACTTTCAGAGCAAACCAAATATATAAATGAGTGTTAGGAAGGTGAAGAGGTCTTCCATGATCTTTTCCCACGTGGCACACTTACCCATGGGTCATACAAGTGCCATTTTTTCTCTTTTTCAATTGGTTTCTTAGATTTCAGTTAGATAACCTATAATATTCTGATGTAACTAACATTCCTTACAATTAAACCTACCTCTTGGACATTTGCAAGAAAAATAGGACATATGGACACCTTGGAAACCATGCCACTTGCATTTATGACTCTTAAAAGCACATTAAATGACCCAACATGACAAATAAGCTAATGAAATCATAACTAAAGCTAGAAATACATTAGATAACATCAATTTAACTATAATATAGCATATGACAAATATTTAGACCTATAGAACATCTAAAACTAAGTTTTTACCTGTAGGGATCCAAATTTGACTTAAAAGTCAAATTTGGTCAACAAATTGGTGACTCATAGGGGTAATATGTCTGCTATACTAAGGACCAATAGCCTTATCCCATCATGGACCAAAGGAGTCAATGAGTTCTTGAAGACAACTAGCAAGGAATTGCCTAAAATACAACGAGCAACCACAACACACCAAGCAAACACAAGACAAAGCAAGACATCAACAAAACTCACACATGTGCATAAGCACTTAGGAAAAATAAGGAAAATAACAAACTATGTACAAGGAGAGAAGAGGACCTTAGTAGCAATGTTTGAGATATATCCCATTAACTAGGATATGAAGCTCCTCCATCCAACTTTGAGAGTTGGAAAGCATTATGTTGCTTGCATTAGGTGATAACATAAGGGCCACTCCACAAAGCATCAAACTTTGTGTATTTTCCAGGTTTAACTCTATCTTCATTCCACTTTAGGATAATGTCTCGCTCTTGGAAGCTTCTTGGCATGGTTTTCTTGTCGAAGTATCTCTTTGTTTGATATTGGTGAGCTCTCATAGTTTGCATAGCTTGATCTCTTGTCTCTTTAAGCTACATCAACTCACACAACTTGACTTCCATGCTTTCATTTTCCATCAACTCTAGCTAATAAGTGAGATCCAAGGTTGGTAACTCAATTGAAATAGGCAATCTAGCCTCTCTCCTATAAACCAGTGTATATGGTGAGTTTTCAATTGCTTTTTTTGAGGTGATCCTATCAGCCTAAAGAGCTGTCTTCAACTTGGAATGCCAAGTTCTTTGGTTCTCCTCCATTGTCCTTTTGATAATCTTGATTAGATTATTATTGGTGGACTCAGCTAGTCCATTCTCTTGTGGATAATAGTTGGAGGAAGTACTAAGATAGATGTCATGTTTCAAATCCTATTCACTTATCCTATTTGCAAGGAAAGCCAATGCATTATTTGACATTATTGTTGAAGGAGCCCCAAACCTTGTAACTATGCCTTAATAAAAGTCTAAAACTAAACTTTCATTTGCTTCCTTGAGAGCAACAACCTCCACCCATCTTGTAAATTAATCTATAACAATTAACACCCACTTGTGGCCAACACTAGAAGGTGGGTTGATTAGGCCTATGAAATCTAGACCTCATTGCATAAAAGGTTGGTCTACTTGTATTAGATGAAGAGGCAAGGCTAAAAGCTTTTGTTTACCATCAAAGAAAGCACATTTTTGACACTTCCTTACCCAAGCATGGGTGTCTTTGAACAAACTAGGCCAAAAATATTTAGCTTTCATAATCTTAGGTGCTATGGTTCTTGGAGCAAAGTGACCACCAGTTGGTCCATTATGAAACTCAATCAATCTTTTCTCAACTCGATCTAATTCAACACATCTCAATAACACACCTGAGATTTCCTTCCTAAACAACACTCCATCAACAAGTACATAAGGAATATATTGTAATCTAAAGTACCTTCTTTTAGCTCTATCTAGGCCTTGTGGACACTCATCGGTTTGAAGAAAATGGATCATATCTTGTGTCCAACTCCTCATTGATGAAGGTGCAGTTGTCATAGGGTCATCATGAAGTGCTAAAAAAACCTCTTTTGTTCTTTCAAATCTGAAGCAAGATGCTCACATAACCCCTTCCCTTGCACTAACTTGGTTAACTTGATTTTTACATCATACTACATCACTTTTGTGATCCAACTAGCCCTATTTTTCATTCAAATATTTGATAAAAAAAAGTCTTTGACACTAGGATGAGTTACCAATATGTGAATCTTGTTGTTAGATAACATATGCCTAAACTTATTTAGACTTCTAACAACTGAAAGTACTTGCTTTTCAACATAAGTATATCTTACCTCATAGCCCTCCAATCCTTGACTAAAGAAGGAAATAGACTGCTCCAAGTTTTCTTCATTTGATTGAGTGAGCATGATAGAGATTACCTCATCAGTTCCAAAGGTATACAAGTTGTGAAGTCCTTTGAGAAATTAGGACTTGTAAGAGTTGGAGCTTGAGCAATAGCTTGTTTAATCTCTTCAAAACTTTCCTTCCTTCTTCTTGTCCAAGTGAACACTTCATCTTTCCTTAGCATAGAGGTTAGAGGCTTGAATAAATTAGAAAAATTAGGAATGAACCTCCTTATGAAATTGATTTTTCCAAATAAACTTTGCAAATCTTTCTTATGTTTGGCCAAAGCTAATGCCAATATTTCACTCACCCTTTCTGGATCTATGGATAGGCCCTTCTTTGAGACAATGTGTCCTAAAATTTTGCCTTCATGGACAACAAACATACACTTCTTTGGGTTAAAAGAGATTCCAAACTCTCTACATCTCTCAAAAATATGCTTAAGATGATTCAAGTGATCCTTTGCATCCTTAGAAAAATTTGTGATATCATCAAGATACACCAACACAATGTCATTTATTAGTCCTTGAAAAACCATATCCATTGCACGTTGAAATCTAGCTCCAGAATTGGACAAGCAAAAAGGCATTTTCCTATAAGCATATGTACCTCATTTAGTAGTAAAGGCTGTCTTATATTGGTTACTTTTTTTTACCAAAATCTGATTATACTTAGAATATCTATCAAGGAGAGAAAACCTTTCACTACCTGCCACAACTTACAAAATCTTCTCCATGGAATGAAGAGGATAGTGGTTCTTCAAGGAAACTCTATTCAAGTCCATAAAATCAACACATAACCTAATTTCCCCATTCTTATTCTTTATTGGGACTAAGTTTGCCAACCAAAATGAATGCTTATTAGGAAAAATGATCTTAGACTCAATCAACTTAGTAAGATCTTCCCTGATGTGAGGCTTAATCTTAGGATTGATTGGCCTTTGTCTTTTCTTGATAAGCTTAACATTCTCATCTAGCTCTATGGTATGTTGAGCTAAGTTTGGATTAAATCCCTTTAAATCACTATATTTCCATGCAAAGACATCATAGAAACTTTTTACATAATTCAATGAAAACATGTTTCTCTTCACTAATACATACCTTCCCAAGAGCAAGCAACTTATCTTTGAATATTTGTACTCTCTCATAGTTTTCTTTCTTAGTAGACATGGTTACCTTCTCTTTCTTCAATTGATCATCATTATTGAAGACACTGTCAAGTGTGACTAAGCCTTTAGGGAGCTTGTTTGTTTTCAATTTTACAATCTGCCCTCCATATTGTTGTTATAGTTTGGACTGATTCTTGGAAGAAAACTCAGCCTCCTATTGTAGAAAAAGTGTTATTTGTTGGTCACTATCAAACACTTACCAATTAGTGACATTATCAAGGATAGAGGGCCTTACAACCACCTTGAGATGTGGCTGGTTCTTATCTTCTCTTATCCCCTTTGAAACATCAAACTGAGCTCTAATTGCAGCCAACCTATCAGCATGTTTGTTATCTTCTCTTGTGATGGATTAGATGTTGAAAGCTTGGAAATTCTCCACAAAATCCCACACTCTATGCTTATAGGACTTAAACAAAGAGTTCTTAGTCACCTTTTGGCCTCTTACTTGATTCACAATCAACTCACTATCACCATACACTTGTAACTATTTCACACTCCTTTTCCTAGCCCACTCAAGACCATGAATAAGGGCCTCATATTTTTCCACATTACAAGTACAAAAGAAGTGAAATAAAAAAGTGTAATAGTACCTTTCCTTGGATGGTGAAACCAACATTGCTCTACCACCTACCCCAACTTTGCTTCTAGATCCATCAAAGAATAGCTATCATAAACCACCCATGTATTTACTTGGCTTCATCAAGTTTGGCATGAAAGAGTCCTCCTCATGAATGCAATAAACTCCAAGACCAACTTCCTCTATGAATTTGTAAGGATCATGCTCATAGTGTTCATCTCCCCATTCATCTAAATACAAATCAGAAACTCCTTCAAGAGAAGATGTTGGAGATTGATCTATGTGAAATTCTTCCTTTATCCATAATAGAATAATTGACATTTGCCACTTTAGGCATATAAGGTTATAAGCGATTGTGATGGATAGGGTCTGATTCAATCATCACCTTAGTGCCATACTTTGTTCTAAAAACTATATAAGACCAATTGGCTACCAAGTATCCACCTATCTTGGTTATAAACTCTCTTGACAAATAAAGAGCAAAGTATGGAGTTAAATATACCACAACCACATCATGAGGGATATAAAATGTAGGACAACATGTAAAATTAAATTCAAATTTTTGACTACTCCCAAGGTCTTTGTTGGTTACCCATCTAATTGTAGAACTCCTTTAGTCATTGGTTCATACTTGAGGCCTAGTTTATCCACTATTGACTTGGGCATAACTAAAGTACTAGCCCCACTATCTATGATGTAATTGTTAACTAAGTAATCACCAATGATTAAGGATAAATAAAAAGGAGTCTTATCATTTTTCTTCACTTGTCCATCAATGGGTTGAGTTCCATTCATCAAAACACCATTCTCATTTCTCATTGATCCAACTTGCTTACCTAGTCTTTGCAATCCTTTTAAAGCATATATTTTTGTCCTGGTATTTTCAATGAATCCCACAATTAAATATTCATGTGTAACTTCTTCATCTGATCTACAAAATTAATAGGATTGTTCACCTTAAGAGGTTCTTTGTAAGCACTAGTACCTTGTGGTGTAGCTTGTAAAGGTGAATGTGTAGGAGCTGGCCTTGCATTCTAAAAATTCTAATTTTATTGCACCTTAGGAGCCAAGTTAGACCCACACATCATTGGAGATGATGTAGGAGTCAAAATAGGTCCTTGATTAGTCCCTTGTGTCTCTTCAATAACCCTCTTCTTAGACTTAGTGTTAGAGGATACACTAGCATTCACATTGCTTGAATTTCCCAAATAATTGATGGCACAAAACTCTCCCTCTAAAAGATTTATGAGAATTGAATCAGATTGTGTTTGTCCATTTTCCATTCCATTTTGCATTGGCACCTCAAAAGTGGAAACTTGATATGCTTGATTACTTTGCATTGTCATGGCTTGATTATGCATTTCATTGGCATAGGCAACTTGGTCTTGATTTTGGTCATAGGAGGAATAACATGGTTTTTCTTGAAAAAAGTTGTTTTGAGTGGGAACAAGAGCTTTGGAAGATGATGGGGAATTATGATTATAACTTTGGTAAGGTCTAGCTTGAGTGATTTGATCTTGTCCTTGATTATTACCTTGAAAAGGAGGCCTATTTGTTTGCCCAAACTGATTGTAAGATTTATAGATCTGAAATCATTTCCTTTTGAGGGAAAACAATTCATTAGTAACACTTTGGAGTAAACTCTTGACTTTATGGATCTCATTTGTGGGGGAAATGTCAGACTTTTCTTAACTAGGCAAAGGAGCCAAGGTAGGTAATGCAACTTGACTAGGAGGCTACAAATCAGGGAACATTGGCATTGGTGGTCTAGGAGCAATCTTCCCTACTTGAATAAGATAATTATTAGCATTTATATATATCTCATAGGCAACATGTAATGTATTCCCACCCATGGATTGGATCATCATGGCTACATCACTATTCAATGCTTTTAGATAGTATAAAAAGGCATAATTTGGGGTAGGTATCACAAAGGTTGGGATTCTATCCCATGTTTTTTGAAATCTAGTGTTAAAATATTGTGATGCCCTCTTGATAGTGGTTAATTGATCCACTGATGATGGATGATCACTCTTCTCTCCAAACATCTTAGTCAATAGATCTCCTAGTTCATCCCATGAACCAATAGAATTTTTAGGTAGTGTCCCATACTAGTCTAAAGCTTTCCCCTTGAAAGACAATGCCAATAACCTAATGGCTACATTCTCTTGAGTGATGTTATGGATATTGTAGAAGTTTTCTATATTTCTAATGTGTTCAATGGAAGTAATATGACCTTCTCCACTAAAATATGGAACATTCTTAAGGGATGCTCTTGAAATTTAGTCATATTGGGCAAGATTCAAAGGAGATGATCTGGTGAAAGGTACACAAGGTAGTCTCCTAGCCATATTGAAATCTAGACTATGAGTATTAGGGGTTGAACTAAACAAGAACTTGGACTTTTTAAAAACCAACTCCCTTGAATAAGGATGAGTATTCACAAACCTAAACCTTTTGATAGAATACAAAGGAAATTGCACAAACTCAAATGGTATACCTTTAGCAACAGACCTAGTGGTCACTTTTGACATGGAAATTAGGGACTAATCAACAACCAAAGAGTCTAAAAATTTAGTGGAGTCGCTAGGTACTGAATGTAGATGTTCTTGTAGCTGCAACTATGCCAAGACCAACACCAATCTTGGATAATCTTCTAGGACTTAAGAGTCCCACTGGGCATGCCAAAAATTGTTGTCACTTGGATTTGTACCCCTTGAGGAGATGCCTATCTCTCCTCATCCAAGTGACACAATGGAAACATCTCTATTGTTGTGGGTAACAATTTGTTGAGATGAATCTCTAGAAGGGCTAGTTCCCTTGATGCACTCTTTGAAACACTCTCTTACCTATCAAATTTGCATGAAAAGGGTTAAGAAGACAAACTAAGAAAACTAAAGTTGATGCACTAATATTGAATTTCTTCCTATTGAATAAACGTATACCACTTAGAGCTAAACAAAGCTTCTTTCACACAAAACTCACAACTCAAGATGGATTGTCACATCAATGTTTCATAAGTTAGGTTCAAAAGGTATTTTGATGCTTAGGAGGGTAATAGATAATTATTTTATGGAATAAAGTCATGAACCATTTTTAAAACACACATACACTTAAAAAATAACACTAATAAAGACCTATAACAATTACTTTTTTGCACATTTGATGAACAATCAAGGATAACATGCTAGAAAAGATGATCTTCTACTAGACAAGACCAACAATATTGTAATAACACTAAATTTTATAACATGTAAGTAGGCAAATTCATTTGTTTTATCATTTCAAGAGACATTCACGTACAAAATTGGCTAGGGTTTCACCATCAATCAACGAAGGTTGCTAAAAAGAGCCAAAAGAGTCAATATTTATAGCCTTTGGAAGAAAAGCAAGAACAGAGAAGTCCAAAGGTCACTCGGACAATTTTCAAGATGATCAAATAGGTTATATTTTCATAATAAAGAGATGTGAAACAAGCCATGCAATGTCAGGAGGTCTAAATGTCCATACAATTCATGAAACTTATGAAAAGTGGCATAAAACTCCTAGTCTTGGCTCAAAAAACTACCTTCATGATTTGGAGATGTTTGAACATCCCAAAAATGAATAGGGATAGGTATGATAATTGAGATGAAATGTAAGGCTTTCAAACATGCCTCTCCATGCATTGGTTGCATTCTTACTCATTTAGAAACTTCTAGAAGGAAGCCATCACTGCATACAGTCTAAAAAACACTTTTTTCAATCACCCCTCACACTTGACCTCAAAATTGGCTTTATTTTTCAATGAAAATACATGGGAGGGAGTGAATACCACTTTCTAAGACTCTCCATAGCCTTAGACTAATCAGGTACACCTTAAAAGGGCTCACACTTGAAGTTTTCACCCTTCTCACCATTGTGTTCACCATGCTAGTTTTGACTAGCTGAAATGAGAGCTCTATTTTGGACACTTAGGAGTTTTTTATTGAAAATAAATGATCATAAGGAGTTATTACAAGTCCTTATATTCTCTCCAAACTTTATTTCATCTTTAGAATCCTTCTGTAACCTACAAAACACACAAAATGGTAAAAAATACCATAGTTTTTACCCTATTTGTATAATTTCATATAGATAAAAGGTATGGGAGGAATCTTGAGTGATTCCTCTGCAAGTTCCAATAGCTTTCATGGTCAAACCATTTCATCTGGATAACTTTCCAAGCTTGTTTTTTCCATCAGGGCTTGACTGAGGGTTTAGTGGGGTTTTAGGTAGTTTTTGGTCTTAAGCTTTGTTCATAAAGCTTTGACATTAAAATTTCCAAAAAATGTCACAAAATTGATGCTACGGGACCCTAATAACCCCTACAAATTCCTTTTATTTCCATGCAAAGTCTTACAAAAGATATGAGCACTTGAAGACACCCCATCGAGCTTGTTTCTACCTTTCTTGCATGTTTGAACTCTTTTTGAGCTATAAGTAGGTTTCCTATAGGTTCCTCTACGTACTACAAGTTCAAACATGTCTAATTCCATATCCTTATCATGTCCCAATCATTTGGATAACTAATCAAGAGCTAGAAATGAAGGTAGACCCTAATTGGTTCTAGGTCCCTTGAAGGCCTAATAGGCCTAACATGCACCCAATTGGGTTTGGATACTTGTAATGATTTTAAATTTCTGGGTTGGTGTCTTATTCATGTTCACACTTCATTCAATATTATAATAATACCACACAACTTCCCAATCACTCTTTTTCTTCCTTTTCTCTCATTCACCAACTAGGCCTAGTGAAAGCTTGCCTAGTTGGACTATGTGCAGGGGTAATTTAGTCATATTATGAGGTTTTATCCTAACATAGTGCTCTATATCACCAATTTAAATTTAATACACCTCAAAACATGCTTATTTAGGTTCCTAAAGCTCCATATCAAGCCTTTTGCCCATTTTGTACTCACTAGCTTGCTTTGCTAAACCCTGATTTTCTTAGACTGGCTGACCTTTGAGACAAAATAGTGAGGTATATCCCTCATTCTCAAGTCAAAGTGAATGTTTTGGGAGTTGTGAAAGTTCATAATGATTATTTTTACCAAAGGGTTTAGCTGTATTCCTTGATTTAGGTGCCTAACTAGCTCATAATGCCCAAAAAAAGCCTCTAAAAACCCTGTTTTCTTGTATTTTTATCAAATCCTCCTAATTGTGATCTATCCAAGATAAAAAAATGATTTAAAGATCCTTAAAAATGTTATTCATACTCAATTAATGCTTATTAATCTTTGAATTGATCCAAAAACACTCTTTTTCCTTGGATTCCTCATTCTTGCCTATTGAGCAAAGAGGTTTCCTAGCTCACAGTACAGACTATTGCCTTTGACCAAATAGGGAAGGGTGGTTGAGCATATTTAAGGGATCTTGAAGTGTGTGTACACCATTAATTAATCAATCATGGACCACTTTACATTTCTTGTAAACCTTCTTATTCTTCCTAGACAAGTTCACCTCCTATCTTACTTTTCTCAAGACTGTACTGTGCTGTAGATGCCTATAGGGTATCAAAAGGTATGTGTAGACTTGATTCATAAATATAAGAGTATATGAAGTTAATCATGAAACTAATGGAGGTGGTCAGATGCTTGGTTTATCAATCCAATCTCTCTTTAACCCTGTTTATGCACTTTGAGCCTCAAAACTGAGTCACTTCTTACCTAACTGAGAAACTCAAAATTTGCCCCTACCTGTAGGTTATTGTGATTTATTCAGAGAGTATAAAGATCATAATAGCTATGGAGAAGGTGTATAGATGTTTAATTTATCATATTAACCTCCCAAGCATTCTACATGCACTTTTGAACTCACTAGACTGAGTTTTTCCCTAGATGACTGAGAAACCCTGAGTTTGACTATTGTAGGTGTATGTGAGCTCTTAGACTTGGGTTATGATGTGAAAAGGCTATCCATTTAATCCTTTGAGGTTAAAATGTATGTTTTTTGACTAGTATTATTCTTTATAATCCTTTAAACACCACTTTAGCATCAATTTAGGGTCACTATCCTATACTGAGATACTCTACCCTTAAGACCCTACCTGTAGGTGTTGTTTGCTTTAATTGAGACTGGTCATGATGTGAAAAGACCTCCTTGAACCCAAATTGAGGTAAAAAAACATATATATTCACATTGAACTCACTTCAGATGGGCTAAACACCATCAAAGCACATTTCGTGAGTCACTATTTGCTCATCTTACCTATTTGACCCCTGTAGGTGTCTATTCCCTACTAGAAGGATACCTGTAGGTGGCCATAGGGCTTAAAAGACCTTATCTCAACCTTATCTTGATAAATTTCATTCCATTTGACCTCATTCATTTAGTTAAACCATCCTAGTCATGATAATTTGTCTTATTTGATTCCTAAGATGCCAAAAGATCATTTACAATCTCATGCCTATAGATGTTAATGGAGTATTTCAGTGTTTTTAAGGGCATATTTGAGGCCCTTCATTTCCATCCTCTCCTTAGTTTCTAATTCTCATATTTGACATGTAAACTCTCTATGCTAGGGGCTATAAGATTCACCTAGCTAGATGTCTTAAAATCCTTTACCACCATGCTTTAAGATATTCAAAAAAAGCTCCTTGACCTCTATTTTGACAGTTTAGGGAAAACTTCCCTAAACTCAGTGTCTTGCTTCTTTCAAAGTATCCCATCTCTTATTTTAGCTCCATTCTTCTTCAAAAAAGTCTATAATGGTCCATTTACATATTAGAATCCAAAATGAGGCTTCTTCCATGTTTCAATCCTTCACACAAGAATCCTCAAAGCCCTACTGATAAACCTGTAGATAAGCATTCTTATACATAAGTGGTAAAGCTTCAATAGTTGCCATGGAATGAGTTGTATGCATTATCACTTGATTTCATTGGTCCAAGGCCTCCCTAAATATCCTAAAATGAACTTTTCACATCTTAAAAGGATTGAAACCAATACTAAGGCTTTGATGCCATCATCATGAGATGCTCGTAAATGAAAATGAGCTGAATGTGGAAAGTGAGTGTGGAATAGAGCAACAAGGTGGATAAAAGGCCTCTTGGTGACAAGATTCAAACATTCCTTTCAACATGAAAATCACTTGCATATGCATGAATATAACAAGCAGAGGCATCTCATGACTGTTTTAACATGGTGAATGGGCTTGTCACCAAACTTGTACTCTTCCCAAGCATCCAAGTGGTCTCTTATAATATAGTTATGGCTTGGATAACTAATACACTATGATTAAAACTCCATGGATAGGATAAACAAGCTTATATAGGTGACTGTAAGTGAAATTGGGTGAAGAATTGACAATGATGAATGACAATATGAGAATTTACCCAAAGCATGATATGGTGAAACAAAAACATGGAAGGATGTATTCATATGACCCAAAGACCTATGGAACACCATATTAAACTCGCATAAAAACTCTGAAGAAGAACACATTCTGGAACAAAGCAAAATTGATTGAAACTTCATAATGGTGACACCTTCCTACAACATAGACTAACTTGCTCATCAATATATTATGAAACATAAAAATAAGAATGGAGACCATATAATGAGGTATCCAACATCCTCTGGAGTCAACATCACCAACTAGTTCATATGGATTTGACCAAAATTGAGCAAAACCTATAGGGTGCATGAAATAGCTAGCATAAAAGTACAGTCAAATTCATGAAGATGGTTCATGAAGCAAAGGCCACCATTATTAAAAATATTTATATGAAAATTAATTTATATGAGTTTAACAAAACCTCCCAAAATCATTTGTCCTAAAACCTCTTTAACTGTCTGTACGGAGCAAAAAATTGAAGGTCACTTCTATATGTCTAGAAAACCAAGAAAGAAGTAGAATAGTTTTGGATTTAAAATGACACTTCTAAAGCAAACCAAACATATAAATGAGTTTTAGGAAGGTGAAGAGGCCTTCCATGATCTTTTCCAATGTGGCACACTTCCCCATGGGCCGTACAAGTGCTATTTTTTTCTTTTTCAGTTGGTTTCTTAGATTTCAATTAGAAAAATTGTAATATTATGATGTAATTGACATCCCTGATAGTTAAAATGATCTATTGGATGTTTTCAAAAAAAATAAGACACCTGGGCACTTTGGGAACCATGCCACTTGCATTTATGACTCTTAAAAGCACATTAAATCACCCAAAATGACAAATAAGCTAATGAAACCATGACTAAGGCTAGAAATACATTATATAACATAAATTTAACCATAATATATCCTATTCCAAGTATTTTAACCCCTAGAACATCTAAAACCAAGTTTTTATCTAGAGGGGTACAAATTTGACCTAAAAGTCAAACTTGGTCAACAATAATGTTACATTTTTTGGCATTTAAAATTTAATGAGTTTTAACTATGTAGATATTTAAAGAATATTGAAAATTTTAAATTTTTTAAGTGTTGATATTTATTTGATGTGTTATTGCACCAAACATTTTGGTTTGCACTATGACGTTGTGGATTATTTCATATGCAATATATGACTTTGTTTAGACCTTTTGGCCCAACACAATTTTATCTAGGGCATAACATTTATTTTTTTAATCTATCATATGACACATGTTATTGAGGTTCTCCTTTGTAATTCATCATATGAGATAACCATGACTGCCTCAAAGGAAAGTGATGACTAGAAGTCTTGTGAATATGAGAAGGACGAATATATTCCAAGGTTGGGAAAGGTAGCCTTAATGTCTATAAACCTTGACCAAGGCGAATTGTGGTACAAAAAGTTAGTTCTAATACCTACCATGCTTTAAGAACCCTTGCCTACTTTACACTCTAAATACCTAATTCTCAAAGCACTCTCTATACTTCAAGAATGTAGAATGTTTTGGGTTTCTTTTTAAGTGTCTACAATGCTACTTCCTGCACCTTGCCTCCTCTCCCTCCTTTTTATGTGGTATAACGTCTTTATGAAGATTCCTAGCTCCCTTTATCCACCTTGAAGGCTCATACATACACATTAGGTGTTTATGGGTATCGTTGACAAGAAAACCCCCTTCTAGAAAACTTTCTTTGGAGCATGATAGTTTCTTCTGGCTTCATCACCTCATGCCATCTTAGATAATAGTGGTTTTGCCTTTGAGGACTTACAACTTGAAATACAAAAATTCTTAGCTCTTGGAGACCTAATTCTTGCAATATACTTCAATAGATGAATTGGTTGTATGCAATATACAAGGCACACCATTTATTCAATTTCGTTGAGGATTCATGAAGTGGAATTCTAGGGCAATGTTTTACATCGAACTTTAATAGATAGGGTAGTCACTCCTTGTGTCAAAAATTGTTGATTTTGGAAGATTCCTATGATTTGGTCATCCTCAAGGACACTGGTCTTTTTCTGTATACTAATAGCTCTACATACTTCCTTTTTTGGTGGTTATTAAATCATGGATTACATTATAATTATATTATTAATTTTTATTGGATTTTAATCCTATTTGTTCTAAGTCATCTCAATATGACCTCTATGAGTAGTCATTACTCTAAAAACATATTTTCTCATGTATTTTTGATAATAATCATAAGGTAAGGGGGTTTACTTAGCACACATGGACCATAAGCATTTGTTAGTAAAGGGGAGGAATGGTGAATGTAATTCGCTACTTTAGGTTTCTCACCTTTTGGGTTTTTTTTCCATTTGTAAAATGTTTGGAGCATGTAATGCATTATACGTCACCCTTGTCTCACAATTGTTACCAATGTGGGGTTAACCCAGTTACAATCCTATCATGTATTTTTGTTAAGTAATTAAAGGACTCCAAAAGTAATTTAATTAGAATATTAATTTATATAGGATTTTAGTCATGTGTTTTAAGTTATATTAAGAAGATTTTCATGAGTAATAATTATTCCAATTATATTTTTCCTCTTATATTTTTTTATAATAATAATAAGGGAAGGGGATCCATTTTGCACGAAAGCACTATACTCATTTGTTAGTAGAGGGAGGAATGGTGAATGTAATCTACGGTTGTTTTGGGCTTCTCACATTATAGTTTCTTTTCCTATTGGCAAACCTTTTGGAGAAAGTAATGCCATATAAGTCACTCTTGTCTCACAATTCTTATTAAATTGAGATTAACCCAATTACAATCCAATCACATAATTTTTTTAAGCAATTAAAATATTCAATAAGATATTTAATTAGATTATTAATATTTTTAATATTTTATTTTTTATATTTTAAGTCATCTTGTTAATAACATAATTTGTTTGATGGTTTGTAGCTCTCAAATAAGTGAAAATATGGGATGCTCTACTAATGTAAGACTTAACTTTTAGAACAATCCCCAAGATAATTGATTCTAATTCCTATTTTAATACTAATCTAGTAAACATGAAAATAAAACATGGAGGAAAGAATGGAAAAAGAAACATAAAAATAAAGGTGATACCCAGAATAGAAATAAAAGGATCTCTTATATTTTTGAACACAATAAGATTAACTATGTAGAAAGGGAAATGACAACAACAACAACAACAACAACAACAACAATAATAATAATAATAATAATAAAATGTAAAGGAAAATATAAGGCTTGAAGATGTTCATAGAACTATCGAATCAAGACAAAGGATTAATAGCAAACAAACAAGAGCTATGGTACCTTTCATTAATTACAAAGAATTATACTCATCAGAATTGATTGAGGTTTCTGATACTCATATCAGAATTGATTCAATTCAATAGACAAAATAATGCCCAAGAAATCATCTATTTACATAATATAGAAAAAGAAAATCAAACTAACTCAACGGCCCACCGTCACAAATTGAATGTCTTTTGTGGTAGCTTCATATATTTGTAGGCTTGGCCTGCAATTCTTTTGACATTTACTTCTTGCAAATATTTAAAAAATGAGAAGAGCTTGTTCTTTCAAATATTTAAATCAATAGTTTTCTCCTTTGACTTAATGGATTTTATTAAAAGCACGGGCTGTTGGTGTTAAGCCACACTTGGACCGAAGATGGACTGGTCCAAGAGGGGCCAGTAGCTCAGTGGTAGAGCACTCCAGCAGCATATGGAAGGTCCTAGGTTCGAGTCCTAGCTGGTCCATGAACCAACATGGTATCAGCTAGGAGCCCCAAGCACACAAGAGGTGTGGCTTAAGGGGGGGTGTTGGTGTTAAGCCACACCCGGACCGAAGATGGACTGGTCCAAGAGGGGCCAGTAGCTCAGTAGTAGAGCACTCCAACAGCATATGGAAGGTCCTAGGTTTGAGTCCTAGCTGGTCCATGAACCAACACGGGCTAGCCTTTTTTTTTCATGTAGCCTTTTCCTTAATTTATTTGATTAAATTCATGGGCTCTTTTAAAATATCGTTGGCTTCCTTTCATTTATTTAAATGGTGGGGTGAGCCTACCATTTAAATTTATCCATTTTAATAAAGCCCATGATATTAGAGGCTAAATGGTGGGGTGAAACTACAATTTAAATTTAATCATTTACATAAAGTTTATAATATTAGAAGTTTGAATTAGTTTATTTTATATAAAGAAAACATATATTAGTTATTAAAATAAATTTCGGTGTGAGAATTTTAAGACATTTCAAAATGATTTTCATGATTAGTCATAATCGTATTAATTATTTTCTTTATAGTTTAATAATATTCATAAGGCAAGGGGACTCATTTAACACACAAGTACCATAAGCATTTGCTATTAAGTAGGAGAAACAATGAATGTAATCTAATACTTAGGATTTCTTATGTTCTAGCCTCTTTCCCCATTGACAAAGCTTTTGGAATATGCAATGCCTTATAAGTAACATTTATTTCATGATTCTTACTAGTATGTGACTAACCTAATTATGACTAGTTAATGTATTTTTGTTAAATACATTCTTGTTAATAGGTCCATATTACTAGAAATATAAGAGCTCTAAATATTCTCCACAACTCCTCCCTTCACTGAATATGATATTTTATCTTTTTAGGTCATACTTGGTTGTTTTCCTGCAATTGCTTGTCCTAGTCAACCTTGTCAATCTACCATGATCCAATTCGACCACCACCAAGACATGAATTTTCACAAAACAAGGTTCATCTCTATTTATAATACTCACGATCTGATCGAGCACTCTCTCTACTTTACTTAGGGAATTTGGCCTTATACGCTAAACATTTTCCCTCATTCCATCCACACTTCTCACTCTCATCGAAAATGTCAATGTCCTCTTAATTCTTGATATGCATAACTCATACTGTAAAAAGCATGCATAGCCTAACCAAACATATAATGATGCTTATACCCTCTAAGTCAAAGCAATTACTAAGAATGTAAAGTGACCTCCATGAGTAGTCATCACCCTAATGATATTTTTCCTCACTTAATTTTAGTAATAATTACAAGGTAAAAGGACCCACTTAACACAAAATCACTACAAACATTTGTTATTAGGGGTGTGTAGAGGGGATGAGGTGAGTGGAGGGGAAGGGGGTGAATAGTGGATTGGTGAAAGTAATCCACTACTTTTGGATTATCACCCTCTAGCCCTTTTCCACATTATCAAATATTTTGGAGCATGCAATGCCTTATAAGTCACCCTTATATCATAATTATTACCAATGTTGGCTTAGCCCAATCACAACCCAATGATGTATATTTGTTAATCGAAGGCGTCCACAAGAAATTTAATTTGCACAAGGAAAATTTTGTGGGATTTTACTTGTATGTGTTTAAGTCCTTTCAAGATGATTTCCATGAGTAGTAACTACCCTAATAATATTTTTCATCGTATACTTTAAATTACTTATGGAAGTCTCCAATTAACAAAAAATATATCATTGGGTTGTAATTGGGCTAATCCCACCTTGGTAAGAATTATGAGATAAGGCTGAATTATAAGGCATTACATGCTCCAAAATATTTTCCAATGGGGAAAAAGGCTAGACATTGAGAAGCCCAAAATGATGGATAATATATATGGATCACTCATAGAGTTTTGCTACAATATGGTACATCTTATATATTAGATTCCTAAAACATCTATATTAGGGTGTGGGGAAACACTATATGAGGACACAACCTCTATAGCACTAGAAAGGGCCTAAGAAAGAATTTTTTATTGTGAGTGTAACCTTCTAGCCTCATCCCATATACCATAAAAATTTCTTTCTAGAACTCAAATCTAGGTCTACAACTCTTGCACTCAGTCTTTTAGCCTCCTCTATCTATCACGACAATTCATCATTGTAGCCATATGTGCATACTACTTTACCATAAGCTTCTATTGTAGATACACCACTAACTTCCTTTATGTATCACCACTAACCTCTATGACTATTTAAAAAATAATGACTAAGGTCATATATCTACAACTAGAGTGCTCCTACAACTACCCCATTAGCCTAAATTCTCTTACATGCCTCCTGGTTGATGGAGTTACACAATCCTACATCATGGTAGTGTTGTGTTGTGGAAACACCCCATCCAGTATCTTATGATGTCATGCCAAAAATTTATCATGACTGAAACACACAAAAATCAACCAATTTTTTAAAAGGATGAATAGTGCACAACCTATGTAATTTACAATGTTGACAGTCTAGCCATCTTTGTGGCATGATAAACATAATGCACCAAGATAGAACTCAAATGAGTACATGACATGAATAAAATTGCATGAATGGTTGATAGGAAACCATGCCAACCACTTATTCAGTTGACCTATAATAGATTAAGCAGATCAAGTGGCCCCTTGGCTTGAGGTTCAGATTGAAAAAAATATTAGAAGGATGGTATTAGACTATGGTCAACATACAGTTAACAACCATCATTTCACTAATAGTTAAACTAGAAGGCCAAGTATTTTATTATAAGTTTGCATAAAGGTTCCTTGTTTTAATCTCAAAATGAAGATCATTGGAAATAATTTTTAACCTAACTTGAGGGTTGGTAAAATCATAACCTTAATTTATCCTAAGACCTAGACCTAATGCCCCACCTCAACATGACACACTACATATCTGATCTTTGAAATCAGGGCCAAATGTAGCTCTTTGGAAGAACTTGTGAAAAGTCTTATCAATGAGACATCGTCATCGATTGGGTTTGATAATCTAATCCAAAGTATTAAAATTAGTTTTCATGATTCTAACAAGCTTTTATAAACCTTAATAGTGGAAAAATTAGAACACTAACCAAAAAATTAATCCAAAACCTATGTCTTCTCCTGGAGTACTTATAGGTTTGAAAGGTTTATAAATTAATTTATTTAAGGAGTTTTCAAAACACAACCTTAATTATCATCCAATCGTAGGGTTTATCCAAAAAAAGGTTTATTTAATGAATGATGATCAAAATGGGTTGCTGACGGCTCCCTTATGGCAACACTATCTTGAGAGACTATAACAAGTCTAAGGATGCATCCATATTGCAAGCTTATCAATTAAAAATATATTCCCTATGTTCATTTTAAAGGACATTAATATTCTCAAGGTGCATTACTAACTTCAACCATGATAATATTTAGATGGTGTCATTTATTTAAAAAACCCAATAACAATATTTTCACATATTTTGACAATAAAATCATAATGTTCCCAATTATTGTGTTACTATAACTTACTTGATAATGGTCTCAATAAAGAAGTTTCAAGATGTAATAGAGGCATATAATCCAATTTCTAAAATGCTTTAAAGGTATATACTCCAATTTTACATTGTCCTTTAAAGACATGGAGATATATAACAATAATTCCAAAATACATTGAAATAGCCATTTTGGTTTCTAATGGAACCTATTATAAAAGAGTGTGTCTAAAATTTCCAGACCCTACCAGTATATCCATAATTGGCATTTGTGGAAATCAATGCAATTAGTACATGATGCATATCTAACAACATTATGATAGCCCTTAACCTTGTTAATAAACCCTATATTAAACATTTTTTTACCCCAAATCTATAGTATATTTTCCACCACTATCTCAGCATTAGGATCTCTATCTCTCTCTCTCTCTCAAAAAAAAAAAACATTTATAATCATTCAACGTTATCACAAAAACTGAAAAATACTATGTATAATTATATTCGTAATTATTTAAGGTGATAATTTGCCTCTAAATCCTCTCAACCAACAATAAAAGGTAACACATGTGATGAGTGTCTAGCCATTATCTCATTGGTTAATTCACATGTTAAAGTTGCATTTACATATCTATGATTTGTGGTACATAATGATTAGTGGATTTAATGTCTTCGTACATGACTGCTAGGCAATATTATTAATAACCCTTTTGCAAGTCATAGTTTTTAATAGAATAACAAAACCATACCTTCCTCTTAGGTTGTTACCAAGATTTATAATAAGCCTAAAACTTTTGGCTTATAATTATTCTCATTTTATAATTAGATCCTAGGGGCATACTTTGTAGATCAACATTACTTTAAACGCCCATTGAATGATGGATTTATCCTCTAATTAGATCTTCAAGTGTGATGATATTAATTAATTGGTGGGAGAAAAACCATAGCACTATATAGTTATATGTGTAGCCTCCAATCACTACTAACCAATAGAATTATCAAATCTAACCACTATCATATATGTTTACATGATATTTGACTTACTATTACTATCGCTTATAACTTCTAAGATTATTACCATTCATAACATCAATGTCCTTAAAACACAATTGAAAATGTTTCAACCACATAAAAATACAACGATGGTAGGGCCACCTTACATATGTGAATAAAACAAAATAACTCGGTCAAAGTTGACCTACAGAGGTAGATAACACTCAAAAACATTCTAGTAGGGTTGTTAAGAGATGATATTGTGAACATGAAGATTTCAAAGGCCTCAAAATAGATACAATGAATAGGTATGATAATTGTACTCTTATTCAATATCAAATAATGATGAATTCTATTCAACTTACAGTCAACTTGACAAGGATTTAATAATAATTAGTTGGTTTCAATGGGTGAGCGAAAATAAATAATTCAACTCATTCCAGAAGCTACATTAATATAAGCAGTTTCACTAATATGAATAGTAGAATTAACCATACCGTATATACCAAAGTTGGTTCTCAAATTTTATGTCTATAGGGCATATTATTATAACTAACAACAAAAGTCCATCAAATTCGAGGTATGATATGTTTAAAGGAAAAATTCTTTAGATATATATAAAAGGACATTTTTTTTATATTTATTTATTTATTTATTTTATTGAGCTTACCATTGGGATGGAGATTAAATAAGTCAAAATTGGTTTGTTAGATACATGACTAGCTGTGCTAATCTAAAAAACAATATACAATATTCAATTTATCATACTCTAATTATAGATTTCATGTGGCCTCTAATTTTAAGGTTTGTGTTTTCTGAAAATTTGTACAACCTAATTTATGGTTCAAATTTTGCTACCTTTTTCTTCACTGTACATTTGACAACTCAAGTTCCACATGGAACACTAAGATTTTATCCAATCAATTTTAGAATAAAATATCTTTACAAACTTAAGAGCTACTCACTACCTTTTTATTTATATTTCTCCTCATATTCTTTATATTTCAAATTAAAAATTATAGCAAATTCAAAATTTCATAAGAAAACTATCTCAAATTAAAAATCATACAATTTTAATACTTTTATATATAATAATTTGGTTCTAGACTACTAGTGATAAAAATATTAAATTATAATTTAAATGAACATAGCTTTGCAATGTTGTAAACACACTGAGATGATAAACATAATGAATTGAGTTGTAAATAATGCTTATTTTTTCAAATTTTCAAACCATAGATGCTTACATAAAGTGTTTATTAATAAAGTTTAAAGATTATTGCTTTTTTTAAGGAAAAAAAAAACAATAATCATAAGAATTGAAAATTTACATGCAATTGACCCTGCATTACAACACTAAGCATTACCAAGATCATTAAGATTTGCATGGACAACTAAAACTCATCGTATAATTGATTGTGGCCTAAAAAGGTGAATATAGATATTAATGAATGAAAGTTTAGAAGTACCATCATCCTTGACTGTTACATTGCTTAGATCTCCAAAATGCATATTTTCATCTTTTGAAGCACTGTGTTATTTTTTGTGAGGGTTAAAATGCAGTCTAATTGACATACATCCATTTGTGTCTCCTAATACATGAATGTGGAAACCATGAAGGCTAGGTTCCAAACCATTGAGCTTAGTAGTTACACTTGTTGGCCAATTTCCCTCCTAAGTGAACTACACAATGTCAATAACACCCTCTGAGTCATTCATAACAATAAAAACCTTAAGTGAACCTATAGTTGATTACTTAAAATTGTGATCCTAGGAAACCTCTTGTGCTTGGCTTGATTAGAAACAAAACAAACCCACTTCCTCTCCCTTATGAAAAATCCATCCTCGTCATTCCCCAACTCAACTCGCCCCTATATATTCCCATTTCACCTTGCCCATTACTACTTAAGTAGCTCAGTCTCACATTCTACTCATTTACTTTTGATCTCAAAGAAAACCAATCAATTCACATCATTCTACCAAGAAGAGAATGTATTTAAAAAAAGTAGAATTTTAACTATTGAAATAAATTTATTTCTAGAGATAATTTACTCCCTTAGAGGTACATCTAGTGAAACTTTTACTATAATTGGTTGAACATATTAATTTCCTAACAAGTCCTACTTGCATTAAAATTTTATGCTTTCATCATGGTGCAACCCATGTGCTCATACATCACAACTAGATTAATTTAATGCAGTCAAACCATGTGAACTATCCATTTTCAATACCATTAAGCAACCAAATTTTCCACTCTTTATATCCTAGTTCTAGTTCAAAGGCAACATTTTAAAATTTAAATGTTGAATTTAGGATTTAAGGATTCCTCTAATTCTTGATAATTTCAAGAGCAATGGTTAATTAATTATTTACTTATTTTTTTTATTTTTGTCACTTTACTTTTTTGGGAGAATTGCATTATTAAAAAATATATGAAGAAATTGAGCAATAGGTGTTTTGGGCATGTGATATTATTATAGAAGGTAGCATACTATCACTTAGTTAAAGCATCATACTTATAAATATTTTGATCATTTCTTCATGAACGCTACAATCATTGGGTTCTAATGTAATGCATACTAAATCATATAGTATAGCCTAAATATTTGTGAGCTAAACAATCACAAGTAGTAAGAAACATAAAATAAAATTGGTTTTATAGAGACCCCATAAAAAATATATTTAAAAAGATGGAGATATATGCCCACAAATGAATTCACTTAAATGTCAATGAATCAAGTAAAATAATTGTTGTAAGTTAGCTAGATTGTGGTGTGATTAATTAAAAAGAAAAAAAATTTAAGCCCAAATATAAAAGCTTTATATAATAATTCTTCCTCTTTTTATGAATTAAATTAGCATTATAAAGGAAAATTTGAATGGATAACCATCATTACAATTCTTGAAAGACCAAGTCGACTGAAAAATTGGTCTTATTGTGGAGCAACAAACCAAGGTTTAAAACATAGCTTCTTCATTCTCATAGATACATACATGTTTAAAATTGATTTCCACCTTTGTTAATTCCAATAGATTGATGAAAATTGTCCTCACTCTAGATACTATACTTCCTCAGGTCTAGATCTAGTAAATGCAAAAATGCATTGTGGTTTAGATTGATAACTCAAACAAAACAAACATGAAGACAAACTCATGATGGCCAACAAGGCAACACACCCAAAAAATTATCATTAATAAGTCATGAAATGCATAAAACACAAATGACATGCTAAGATAAACGAAGGGTGGTAGCTTTATTCGAGGGGTGTTACATGTTCCCCCTCTTAAAGAATCATCATCCTTGATGTAAGAACTGCAATGAAGAATAATAAGGCAAACACTTGATCTCAATTATTCTTGAAATCCTAATAGAAGAAATTTATACCCATAGTTCCACCATAATAAAATTGAAACCCAAATAAACTTTGATATGAGTATGCAATTATGAATGCCCATCTAGTATATCATGACATGTGGCCTTGATCAATGAGTGACACTTTAATACAACACTTACACATAAAGGTATGCCATTATTCATTTAGTATATTTCATATTATTTAGATTCACATTATGTTATATGGGAAAGTGGTTTTACATCAAAATTCAATATGTCTGCCCATAAACATGTGCAAATAAGATCTAATTGATTTACCCTTATGTAATAGTAAAAATTAGACCTAATTGCATAAAGGAATATTCTAGAATTATTAAAATGTGAAAAGAGAAGGTTTTTATAATAATACTAAATTGTTATAAATCCATAGATAGAAGCTATAAAATCAATCTGCAACATGTATGGGAAACAAGACAAACCAAACCCAAAAAATTATGGAAAATAAAGAACTTCACCTAAATAAACAGGACTATACACTCCTATTTTGGTTTTCATAGGTCTATACAATATGTTCCTAAAAACTATAGTATTATGTGAAACAAATTTGATGACCTCAAATATCTACTATTGGGATTAAAAAACCTCTCTCAATGTAACATAATCCACATACCTCTAGGAAATAGTCTCCTTTATTGAAACCTTAAAAAATCTTCAACACCTAACAAGACAATGAAAACTGAGAGTGAGGTGGATTTAGGGGCCTCTTTAAATCATACCCCCTTTAGGGACCATACACATACAAATTTTATGCAATGAAATATTTATGTAAAATCTAATGATGATGCAAGGATATCAGATTAAATATTATCACATTGAGTTCTCTCTCTCTCTCTTAATTGCTTTTGCCCCTTTCTTGGCTTTTGCACTTATCAAATTTTCCTTTCTTAAGTCTCTCTATGTCAAATTTTATAAAATTTAACATGGTGTCAAAACCACCATGGAAAAAAAGAAACAATCGTAGTGGTTTCATAAACTGATATGGTGGTTTCATCTTTCACCATGATAATTTTAGAAGCCAAAGATGCAATTCCATAATGTTTTACCCATTTTTCAAATTAACATCTAAGACTTCAGTTTTCACGCATTTTGCATGTTTTTAGTTGCATTTTTAATTTTTTTTTTTACTTAGTTCTCACCTTCAATATTTACCAACTAATTCATAATCTTATTTTTATAAATCATTATGAAGTTAACTTGACCAAGCTCATAGTCAAGCTTCAATTAACTTTCGCATGCAACCTCCTTTCTTTTCTTACAAATATCTCACTTTTCATAGATATTTTAGATCCAAAAATTTGATTAAAGATTGAATATTTTAAGTTTTAAAAAGACATAACATGTCTAATTTTGTTTTGTATAAGATTTTATCTAATCTAAGATCATTTTCATGTCATTATACTCAATTTTGATAAGGGAAATCACTGAATTGGCAACCATTTCTTTGTTGATCATGAATCAACCATCCATAGTCTAGCTTCTCTTTTTTTTATAATTGTGTGTTCTTGATTATATTATTTCATCATATATATTTTTTTAGATTTACCAAGGTCAATATTGATAAAATTATCTAGATACCTGATGATTGTATACACACAACAACTATTTCTTCATCTTCGTTTGGTCTAACCATTGATCAAGTTGGAGGATTTATTTTCAATTTTTTAAATTAGAATATAATATATTAGTTTGTTTATTCATTATATATGTTTATATTCATAAAATAATAAAATAAAATAAATCTTCTTCTTCTCTCTTCTTTTACACAAAAAAAAGTAGTTTTGATTTTTTTTTAATTTGTAGTTGCATAGCTAAGCTTTAAAGAACATAGTTTTGAATTCAATATAGAATAGATTATGTGAAATTTATTAGTATTCATGTCAATACAAATTTATTATATTTATATTTTTTTTCTCAACACATATTCATCAAATAAACATATACACACATCTACATACACACACCCAAAAATTAGAACAATGAGGCTTGCATACTAGATCTAGTTTCTCTTTTGAATGTAAAAGAACCTCATATAAATTAGAAAAATCAGAATTCCATAACTTAATTTTGTCCATAATAAAATCATTATATATCCATACAATCATTTAAAAACTCTAAAATTTACATTTTAGCTTGCGTACTAGACTAAATCACAAGAAGAACTACAAATTACATAGCATAGAGCAAACCATAAATTTAGATTCTAATTATTCATTTACATGTTACAAAACATTAACTGCATATTATATTTCAATTATTTTAATTTAAACCAAGAATAAAAAGAATCTTTCATTTATTGCATGTTGGTATAACTTTGTAAACAAACTAGGAAAACTAAAATCAACACTTGCATCATTTATCTAGAATTTAGTTTTACCATTTACATTCATAAAAATATTAAAAAGAATAAAAATAAAATAATTTCGATTTATTTGAATTTAAATTATTCATTTAATTATTATAAATAATTTATTTTTATAAATAGTAAATTTTTAATATTTTTTCAATATATCATCAAAAATACCAAAAAAATAATCAAACAAAGCTTTGTCAAAATACGTACATGCCTATAACATTGATTCCAAACATTCAGAATAGAAATTAAAATTTTAAAAATCATAATCAATAAAATATATATGTTTTAGACATTTAAAACAAGATTTCCTTTCTCCTTGGATGATGCTTCCAAAGCAACCATACCTCCACAAAGCGGACATATTTCTTAGTGTCAGATCTTCTATTTACATTAGTAACATCAAAAATGATATTAAATATGAGCTTAGAATATATATTATTCCATTATAATCCCATTACACACCTTATCACCAGTTAGTTCAGTGTTCTTGATGAGCAAGATGATGTATAATAACCCCCAATAAATATAACTATTCATATTTGGGCCTATCAATTCAACAATCTCCAAGTCTAGACTTTCACTCTCCCTTTTCTTCCTCCTCAGGATTAGCTTCATCATATTTTAATTAAAAATTTTGGAGCATTTTCAATGATGTCATGGTGAGTAGATGAAGTGCTTTGATAGTGATTTAGCTTATTTTGGGAATAATGGAGTTTTATTCCTATTTTAGTTAAGGGTCTGAATTAATAAATTAGTACATAATATAGAAATAAATATAGTCTTGATTTGTGTAATTGTTTGTCTTTTTCACCTTTCTAAAAATAGAAATAAATAATAAGAAATATAAATTAGCTAGAAAATAGATTGAGACAACTGATACAAAGGTTAAAAATGGCTGTGCAGGACTGGGGAGGTGTCATAAACCTAAATATGGCTTTCATTGGGTGAAAGGATAGGAGCACAAAAAAATAAATGCTTTGGTGTTAGATGATATTATTCATTCCTGTCACTATTTTCCAAACTTATCATAGAGAACTAAAACTTTTTGGGTAGTTGTGTTTTGCCTATGAAAAATCAAGCGCTAGTTGTCGATGAAACTCACAGTGGAGCTGATTTTGTCTTCAAACCCTAACCCTCCATCATACTTTATAAAAAAACATTTGAGTCACTTGAGAAAGAGGGGGGGTTAGTGCAAAATATGTACTGAACATGCAATCCACACCCCTTGTGTGGGCACACTATCTACATACCAATACTTCAAAGAGGGATGAAGCCACATGTAGTTCTCCCACCTAGTGTGTTTTATGCAATAGTGTGATACAGATGCAAATGCCAAATTGATAGTGTTTAAGGTGGCTAGGGACTGGTATAAGGATTTGAGTAGGTTTTCATCTATGTTGGGTGATTGTGTATAAATAATAGGGAAGTTTGCCTTAGTTCTTTATTTGTATTCTTTCTTGCTTTGTAGGTTTTGTCACCTCCTTTGTAAATGAGCTTTAAATGGGTTTTTATAGGGAATAATTGGTCATGGGTTAGATGTATTCATGTTAGGCCAACCTAATTAAGGATAAGGACCACATGAAAATGATAATTGGGGCTCAAAGTATAAATGGATAGGACTGCTCCAAATGGGACTCCTCTCTATGGGGTACTATAGTCCAAATGGGGTGCTCCTATCCTACACATTTGGGATATGGGTGAACATGATTGACATAGTGAATACTATCTAGCTGAGGTGGAATGACCATTCAGAAGGTTTTAGATGATTGGAAATGAGTAAAAAAGTGTCTATAAGGGTTGCAACAACATGCAAAAAGGACCTATGGATGGGGTGTCACAAACCACACTCAAACTACCAATTTGGATATTTTATATGACTACGTTTCCCCCACTTTATTCTAATGATGAAACAAAGTGAAATACTAGGATAAATAAAAATAGAAAGCATACCTAAACTTACCTACAAGGGTGAAGCCCATGAGGATGTGTGATGCTGAGTGTGCATAGAAAAAGAACAAAGTGAAGTGTAAATCTATAAGAGAAAATAAGGAGTAGATCAGTTCTTACTTGACACACTATGTCTAAAATAAGAATTTACAAAGGCTAGGTAAAAGAGAGAGGAAGAAAAAGGAATAAATACACTTCATTGGGTATGCAAACCAATACAAAACTAGTACGAAGAGTCTAAAGCCTGTGTTGGTCTAGAGGCACCTTGCTCAATATGTATCACCTTGGATTAAAGATATTTTATCTCTTACATAAGGGAAACCACATTAGGAGGTGAAGATGTACTAGCTATAACTGGTGGTGCCACATAGGAAGGTTGGGCTACTATTGGGGGTTGTTAAGACATAGTTTCCCTCGTAGTGTCATTTGCAATTCGCTGCTCTATGGTTTGAGAGGATTGACTATTGTTTGCTTTTTTTTGTTCTTCTTGTAGTATTTTAAGGATATCATCTTACATATCAGGATTTTTAGTTAAAAGGTCTTGAAGTTCCCTCTTATCAATTTCATCAAAATTGGTATATTGGGCCATTGTTAAAATAGGAAAACAAAGTGAAAGTGGATTGAATTTTTTGCAATAAATTGTAATAATAAAAATGCAATGGAAGGAATGTACCAAATAAGAGAAATGTAAAGTCCTAAAAACAACAAAATAGAATATGCATAAAAAGGATATGAACCTCATTAACATGTAAGATGATACCTCAAAAGTATAGGGACCTAGTATATTCTACTAGGGTTTGAAAGATATAATTTTAAAAATTATTATGGTGAATTTTAAAAATATGAAATTTTGATTTATATATGCAGGAAAAATTATAAGAATATTGCTAGAATCAACAAGGAATTTTCCATAGGGTTTGTAGGGTTTTTGTGCACAACCAAAGTAAGTCAGGTTCATCAAATGATTTAACGTATTTGAGAATAATGGAGTGTTATTCCTATTTTAGTTAAGGGTCTAGATTAATAAATTAGTACAAAATATAAAAATAATTATAGTCTTAATTTATGCAACTATTTATCTTTTTTACCCTTCTAAAAATAGCAATAAATAAGAAGAAATATAACTTAGTTGGAAAATAGATTGAGATGACTAATATAGAGGTTGAAAATGGTTATGCAGGACTAGGAAGGTGTCATAAAACTAAATATAGATTTCATTGGGTGAAAGGATAGGAGTGTCAAAAAATGGATGCTTTAGTGTCTAACACTATTGTCCATTCCTACTGTTGTTGTCCAAATTGATCATAAATACCTAAAATGTTTTGGGTAGTTATACTATGCTTGTGTGAGTGTGCCTATGAAAAATCAAGCACTGATTGTTGATATAACTCATGTGGATCTGATTTTGTGTTCAAACCCTAGCCTTCCATCATGCTTGATAAAATGATATTTGAGTCACTTGAGAAAGAAGGGCAGTTAGTGTGAAAGATGTATTGAACATGCAATCCACACCCATTGTGTGGGCATGCTACCTATATACCAATAGTCTAAAGAGGGGTCAATCCATATGTAGTTCTCCCACCTAGTGTGCTTTGTGCAATAGTGTGATGTAGATGTAAATGCCAAATTAATAGTTTTTGAGGTGGCTAGAGACTAGTATGCAGATTTGAGTAGGTTTACAACTGTGTTGGGTGACTATGTACAAAGAATAGGGAAGTTTTCCTTAGTGATTTATTTGTATTCTTTCTTGCTTTGTAAGTTTTATCACCTTATTTTGTAAATGAGATTTGAATGGGATTTTATAAAGAACAATTGGTCATGGGTTAGATGTATTTACGCTAGGCCAACCTAATTAAGGATAAAGACTAGATGAAAATGACTGTTGGGGCTCAAAGTGCAAATAGATAGGACTGTCAAAAATGAGACACCTCTCTATGGGGTGCTTTTATATTATAGGCTTGAGACCTGGGGGAATAGGATTGACATGGGGAATACTATCTGGTTAAGGTGAAATGACCATTTATAAGGTTCTAAATGATTGAAAATAAGCAAAAATGTGTCTATAAGGGTCACAAGAGCATGAAAAAAGGACCTATGGATGGGGTGTCATAAGCCACACTCAAAATACTAATTTGTACATTTTATATGACTAGAGATAGTTTAAGTGACAATGACAAAGTGTGCAATGTACTTATGCTAATATGCTTGAAGTATACTTGGTTGATCTTTTATTTTAGCATGATTAGAGATGTTTAGGGATGAGTATGGTGCTTTAAGGATGTAAAAGAGGGCCCTAAAATATTATATATGATTTGAGTGCTTGTACACATAAGTGGGATTCATCTAGTTATCCATATTTTTCATCTAGACACTTTGGGTCAGTGGTAGAAAATCTGGATAGGCAGTTTGATGACATCACAATTACCACATGTGGATGAGTTAAGAGGAAATGATCACATGGGTTTGTTCATTATTGTGCCTAGTTCTTATGTTCTAAATCTTAGGTCATGCACCTAAGCACATTAAAAGATATTCAAGGGCAAAGTTGCGCTCTGAAGAAGTTTGACAGTATTTTCCCAAAGCCAAATTCGCATGAGGCAAGAAAGAGCCTAATTATCAGTTTGATGGTGGCATATCTCTCATGTGTGGACATTTCAGGAGAAATTGATCAAATGGATTTGTTTATTTTTTTTCCTAGTTCTTATGCATTAAATTTTAGGTCATGTGATGTAGCATGACAAAATATATGCATATACAAAGTTGGGCTCCCAGGAATTGTGATAGTGTTTTCTATGTTCAAATAGTGCTGAGTAAGTAGTTTGTTAATGTCATATCTCACACATATGAAGGTTTAAAGATCAGATTGATATATGGATGGAATCCCCTAAGTGAGAGGATCTTATGTGCTAAATTTAAGATCATGCAACTAAGTGCAATGAATGTTATGCAAAATCAAAGTTGGCCTCATAGGCAAGTTCTAAGCATAGTTGGCTCCATGATAGAAGATTTTGAGAAGGCATTTTAATAGAAATATATCTCACACATGTGAGGGTTCTAAGAGAAGTTTAACACATGGTGGGATTCTCATATGTGAGGAGATCATATAGTCCAAATTTGAGATCATGCAAGTGATCAAGGCAAAATTTATTTAGGTCTAAAGTTGGCCTTTTACGTAGATTGAAATGGTTCCTATACTTGGTCAATTTTGCAAGAGGTAAATATCAAGCAAGTCTCAAGGAGATCGACATAGCACATTTGCTCCAAGATGTTAGAAAATAATGAGATGGAAAAAAGAGCACATGGTTTAACACTAAGAAAAGGTAAAGGATAATGATCTAACATTGAGTGGGTGTTCATACAGATTGATCTAATAATGAGCATTGATAGTTAAAGACCTGTTTGATCCACAAAGATCAATGATGTGTATTGAGTCAACATTTCAAGGGTACAAAAAATGAGGTTAAAGTGACTGAGGTTTAACATTTGAGGATTGACATCTATGTGTTAAATTTTGGAGATGATCAATGGTGTAATTTTTTATCTAAAGCTGAGAGGACACAAGATGCAAGAATAGTGTTCAAAGTTTAACTGTGACCATTGACATTTAAATATTTGAATTTGCAAAGGAAAAACTAGTGCTATATATTTTGGTTATATCTTTCGATCTAAGAAGAATTTTCTCATGGTGTAAAATAAAACTTATAGAGGACTCTAAGGACTTATAGAAATATATATTTGAAGATCTGAAAGTGTGTACAAACATAGTTATGAAGGTTTAAAGTTGACCGTGTTTTTGTATTTGTTCTAAATGTGAACTGAGAAGGATATTTGATCTTATTTTGATGTTGTTTTGATATTTCTTGATGAATTATATATTGGGGAGTATTGTAGACTCCATGAAGACTATATGTGTGTATTATTAAGGTTTGACCATTCATATATAGTATGAACACTGATTAAGATGGTGACTACGTGTTTGTTCATGATGACTATATGCATAGAATGTTACTTGAGCTTGTATATAAGAGTGTAATGATGAATTTAAACATTTGAAGATGACTAAGGTGTCATGTAGTGTGTAACTATATATTTGGAAGTGGTCCTATGTTCTTATTTTACTTGATGATGTTATAAATGGGTGAATAGGTCTCCATGAGACCTATAAGAGCTACAAGGGCCTTATTAAAAGTTGTAGCTACTTAAGGGTGAACCATAAATGATATGGCCAACCTATGAAGATTGTGTTGAGATGTGTCTCAGTGAGATATATGTCTTAAGTGTTAAGGCATGCCTAATGGCTAACCAAGATGGTGATAATCATGATTGCTCTATAAATAGTGAAACCAAATGTGTTAGTTTCTAAACTTTGAGTTAGAGATACTTGAGAGAGGTTTGAGAGAGACTTGTGTATGTGAATTATGGAACAAAGGAGGGGTAGAGTGATTTATGGATGAGTTGAATAGTATAATATATTAATGACTATTTGTATGACCTGTAGGTCATAATTCTATTAGAAGGATAGTGTTCTTACTGTTTGAGTATGAACAGAGGTGAAAAGTAATAATTAGAGGTCCATCATCAGGTGTTGAAGACATCAGTGCAAAAGTAGATGTATTCATAGGTGCTGTTATGATAGATCAACATCTAAGTGGGTTACATCCTCCTTGTAAGGTAAAACTTGATAAAGGTCTAGTTGTTGTGGTAGCTTAGCTAGATAGGTGTGGTAGCTCCTTATTGGATTGAAGTCTCACTAAAATAAGGGACCATAGTTCTTTGATTAGTTATAGTTAGTCTAAATTGGATATTGTTATTATAGGATAATAGTCCAATTGTAGGTTCTAGTGGGTTTTCTCCCCCAAGAGGTTTTTCCATGTATGTCATGTGTTATGTGATTGATCTTTCATTATCTCTCTTGATTATTTCTATGAATGTTGTGTATGCTTATGGTAATTAATTAAGAACTCAAAAGGATTGAAATTGAAGTTTGATTTTTTAGGCTCATTGATTCACCACCCCCTGTTAGTGATTTTACCTCTAAAAATTGGTATTAGATCAGGTCCTTTGGTAAAGGCTTGACAATTTGAAGGTGATCCAAGGTACAATATGGGTAGTCATCAAGGAGGTTTCTCTTCTAAGCAAACACTAATGTTAAATGGATCTAATTATGCTTTTTGGAGTGCAAGGATATAGACATACATTATGTCCCCAGGGTTTGATGTATGGTAATCTATTCTATATGGTTATGTTGCTCTTATTACTCCTCCATCTAGTGTTGTAGATAAGAAGTTGTTTGAGAACAATTCCAAGGTAATGAATGCAATCACTTATGATCTTTTAGAGAATGAATACACTAAGGTAATCCATTGTAAATATGCTAAAGAGATATGGGAAAAAAATGTAGATCATTTTTGAAAGAGATTCAAAGGTCAAGCTTACTAAGCTGGAGACCCACATAAGGCAATTTAAAAGTCTCAAGATGAAGGAAGAAGATTCTATGGCATCCTTTGTATAGAGAGTTGATGAGACTGTGAACATCATTAGAGGTCTTGGAGAGAATCTTGAAGAGGATATTATAGTCAAAAAGGTATTAAGGTATCTATCTCTAAAGTTTGATCGAAAAGTATATTTTATATAAGAGTTATGATGTTAGTTGAAGATGGATCAATTGAATGACACCCTTACTTCATATGAGATGAGAGTAAATGATGATATAAAACCAAAGAAGGAAGCTGCTTTCAAGATAGAGATGAATCCTAAGATGAAGTTCCAAGGTAAGAAATCAAAATAGGATGACATATCAAACATTAATGAGGATGAACTAATTGCTTTGATTACTAGGAAATTAAACACAGGCTTAGGGAAGTATAAGGGTAAAATACCTTTCAAATATTTCAATTGTGGATAGATAGGACATTTTACTCATAAGTTCCCTCATAAGCATGAAAAGAAAGATAATGAAGAGCATGGTGAAAGCCAAGATGATGACAAGAAGACATATAGGAAGAAAAGATTTATAAAGTTTAACAACAACAAGAAGACCTTCAAAAATAAGAAGAGTGTCTACACCAAAGAAGATTACAACTCATCAGATGAGAGTGAAGATAGTGACTTAGAATATGATCATGAAGATGATAGTACTACTAAAGATGAAGCTCTGTTCATGGTTGAGGAAGGAAGTTGCTCACATTATAATGTGTCTAATTGGAGTGATTCAAATGATGATGAACATGAGGTAGACTATGAGACTATATTGATGAATGCTCTTAAAGAATTGAATATTGAGAAGAAGATCAATAAGAAGATGAAATCTAAAATAAAGGGCTATGAAGAACAATTGAGTGTATTTGAGGTAAGATTAGTTGAATACTCTAGAAAGCATGAAGGTGCTATAATGATTCTTAATTCTAAGTTAGAATCTATGTCTGCAAATCTAAGATCCAAAGAAGAAGAATGCTCAAGGTATGTTTCTAAAAATGAGTCTTTAAAATATGAGTTAGAGAAGACATCTAGTAAGGTGAAGACATGTGTGAGAGTTGAAAAGAGCTCATGTGATCTAGATAATATTTTGAGTGGTCAAAAGCATGCTAATGATAGAACTAGTCTTGGATATGAAGAAGAACAAAAGGATGTAAATCAAGACAAGATGAAGACTAATATGAACTAGGAAAATCATACTTTGAAGATAAATCATTAGACAAGGAATAAAGGTGTTGGTAGAATGAAGACAAATTAGATCAGATAGCCAAATGCCATGAGGCATACAAGATTTAATGGTTACCATTACACATGTAATCAATTTGGTCATAGGGATAGAGAATGAAAGAGACCTATTAGAAATGAGTTTGCATGGGACTATGATGGGGGTCATTAGTCAAAAAGAGTGAGCAAAATTAAGTGCTTCAAATATCTTGATGTGGGACACTTTGTAAACCATTATCCACATAAGATTAGATAAGGTGAGTCCTCTTCCAAAAGAGTAGGTTGTTTCTTTTATCATGATATATGACATATTGCAAGTTTCTATCCAAACACGGTAAGACAAACTATGTTTTTATCAAGGAGGATGATGTGATAAAATTATGAACAGAGATGTCACATTGCTAGATTCTATAAATAAAGGCCATCAAGTCAAAATGAGTTCAATCAGGATCCTAAAGTGTAAGGGAGAAGGAAAGTTAAAAAATGGAAGCCAAAGGTGACAAGTGTGAGTCATTATAATATTTTATGTCCAAGTAATTTGTTTTCTATGATAGAGAATGCTTCAGAAGTTAAAGATTACCAAGAGGTCTCATTGTCTACTCATGTTGAGAATGAAGAGATAAAGCTCAAGGAGAAGACCAAGATATTGGTTGAGGCTAGTCCTGAGGTATGTATGGTTCCAAGTGAACATCTTGATATTGTTGAGTATGTATCATGTAAATAACATCAATTATTTGTGCATAATGATGAGGTTTCAAACTACAAGGTGGATTCTTTAGATGAAAAGGTATGTCATGAATCTTTGTTGTCTCCATGTATTATCAATCCAATTCTAAAAGAAAAGGAGAATGTTATAGTGGTTGAGCATGTTTATTATCTTCAACCTAAGAATTATAAAAATAACTATAATCATCAAATTACCAATGAGGAGAAATAATATGAGGATTTGTGGGAAAATCCTAGTTTCACATTATTTTAGGACATTGTGAAATAGGGTGTCTCTACCTATGCTTCTTAGGAGACATATTTCTTATGGAAAATAAAGTTTTTGGGCTCAAGATAATAATTAATATATATATATAGACTTGTGTTTATCTTAGAATGTCATTGGTTAAGGGGGAACAACAATTTCATGAGTTTGCTCCATTGGTTTGTGAAGGAACTGTAGTATAGAGTCAGAATGGGTGGTTCCAGGTGGCTTAATGAGATTGATGCAAATATTAAGAAAGAGTTTGATGATTATAAAGGTCTATACACTTATTTTTGATGTGCTCTAGGTGATTTTGTGGTTTGAAGGTATGTTTGTGCCAATTAAAGTTTTTTTGAGTGCTCTCAATTTTTTCAATTTTTGGCTTAAGGGAAAGTGGGCCTAAAATTGGGTTATAGGAAGTATATTTTTAAAATGGTGTGGAAGCTCAAAACTTGGTCCAAAAGTGTGTAATGGATATATCTAGATGTTCAATAATTTTTAGGAGTGTGCGTTGACTGAAAGGTGCTATGTTGACCTTATTTGTTTTGAGATTCTAGGGTTTTGGACTCTACTAGAAAAGTGGCTTGCCTTATTAATTGAGGTATGAGGATTCTTATTATGTTGAATAGGAAAAATGGGTGGTAAAATAAAGATTCATATAGAATTAAAGGTTTATGTTTCTCAAGTTTTTCAAGTTTTTATCAAAATGGAGGGTTAATTGGCTAGTAGGTTTGTGAAATAAGTATGTTGGATAGGATGATGTAGGTGATGAAAATTGTTGTGCTTGAAGGATAATATGAGAGTGATATAGATATGAATTTTTAGATCCTAAATATGTGTCTACTAAATTTGTGGGCTCTGTAATTTCTAGGTAGGGTTACAAGAAGACTAGATAGGCCTAGTGTGAAGAAGAGTGATTTTTGCTTAGTTTATCCAAAATATCAAGGTATGTTTATTTAATGGAGAATTATTAGGGTGGTTGAGATAATTTTTCCTATTTTGTGAGTGGCATGAATTTTTTTGTTGATGGTCCTTTTGGTAGCTTAAGAGAGAAGGCTAGTAAGCATGTTTGGTGGTTCTTCATGTGTGTGGAGATTTGAAGATGCACAAGATGTGAAATGACTCAAAAATATTAAGGGGAGTCCCTATAATATTTTTATTGGTGAGTTACATTATATTCTAGTGTTTTTTATGTGTTATTTCTTCATTGGTTGCAGTGCTTGGTTGAAGAGAGTGTTGGCATGGAGCAAGAAGATGTTGTCAAGGCAAGAAGAGGTAGGCTCAAGGTAAGGGGGAGTTTGTATGATATTTACAAGATGGTCCTATATTATTGATGGTATTTTTAGGTCCTCAAGATCATATTTTACCCATTTTTTCATTATGTCAAAGGGGGATAAAGTTCCTATGGTGAAGTGCTTGAAAAGAGAGAAGGAAGGTGAGTTGTATATTGATATATATGATGGATTGTTGACATCAATGACAAAGGGAGAGATTATTATAGAATTATCAATGATGTAATTTTGATGTCATGGAGATGTAATTTTGAGTGTATTAAGTGATTTGATAGTCTAAGTGACAATGACAAAGTGTGCAATGTGTTTGTCCTAGTATGCTTGGTTGATCTTCTATTTTGGCATGATTAGAGACGTTCAGGGATGAGTATGGTGATTTAAGAATGTGAAATAAGTACCAAAAATGTTTTATATGATTTGAGTGCTTGTATACATAAGTGAAAGTCATCTGGTTGTCCATAGTTTTCATCTAGACACTTTGGGTCTAGTGGTAGAAAATCTGAGTAGGCAGTTTGATGACATCACCATTACCACATGTGGATGAGTTAGGAGGCAATGATCACATGGGTTTATTAATTATTGTTCCTAGTTATTATGTTTTAAATAATATGTTATGTACCTAATCATGTCAAAATATATTAAAGGGCAAATTTGGGCTCCCAAGAAGTTTGACAGTATTTTCCCATAGCCAAATTTGCATGAGGCAAGAAAGAGCCCAATTATCAGTTTGATGGTGGCATATCTCACATGTGTGGAAATTTCAAGAAAAATTTATCATATGGGTTTTTTTAGTTTTTTTCCTAGTTATTATGCATTAAATTTTAGGTCATGTGATGTAGCACAACAAAATATATGCATGTGCAAAGTTGGGCTCCCAGGCATTTTGATAGTATTTTCTATGTTCAAATAGAGCTGAGTAAGAAGTTTGTTAATGTAATATATTGAACATATGAAGGTTTAAATATCATATTGATATATGTATTGAATCTCTTATGTGAGAGGATATTATGTGCTAAATTTTATATCATGTGACTAAGCACAATGAAATTTATGCAAGAAGTTCTAAGCATAGTTGGCTCTGTGACAGAAGATTTTGAGAAGGCATATTAATGGTGATATATCTCACACATGTGAGATTTATAGGAGTATTTTTTCACATGGTTGGATTATCTTATGTGAGGATATCATATGGTCCAAATTTGAGATCATGCAAGTGAGTGAGACAAAAGTTATTGAGGTCCAAATTTGGCCTTCTAGGTAGATTGAAATGATTCCTATACTTAGTCAATTTTGCAAGAGGTAAAGATCGAGCAAGTCTCAAGGAGATCGATAGAACATGTTTTCTCTAAGATGTCAGGAAGAAATGAGATAGAAATAATTTCATGTGGTTTAATTATAATCAAAGGTAAAGGATAAGGATCTAATGGTGAGTGAGTATTCGTACATATTGATCTAACAATGAGTATTTCTAGTTAAAGACCTGGTTGATCTGCAAAGATCAACAATGCATACTGAGTCAATATTGTAAGGGTACATGATATGAGGTCAAAGTGACTAAGGTTTAATTATTGAGAATTGGTGCCTATGAATTAAAGTTTAGAAAAGATAAACGGTGCGAGTTTGATCTAAAATTGAGGAGACAAGATGCTATCATAGTGTTCAAAGTTTAATTGTGATCATTGACATTTAAATATTTGAATTTGTAAAGGAAAAATTAGTGCTATGTATTTTAGCTATATATTTTGATCCATGCAAAATTTACTCATGGTGTAAAAATAAAACTTATAGAGGAATCTAAGGTTATTATATAAATATAGATTTTAAGATCTAAAAGTGTGTACATACATAGTTATAAATGTTCAAAGTTTACCATGTTTTCATATTTGTTCTGCAAGTAACCCAAGAAGGATATTTGAGCTTGTTTTGATGTTGTTTATATATCTGTTGATGAATTAGCTATTGGGGAACGTTGTTGAATTCATGACAACCATCTTTGTGCATTATGATTTTTTGACCATTTGTATACAGTATGAACAAAGATTAATATGGTGACTATGTGTTCATTCATGTTGACTATATGCACAGAATGTTGATTGAGCTTGCACAGAATGTTGATTGAGCTTGCACAAAAGAGTGAAATGATGAATTTAAGAATTTTAGGATGACTAAGGGGTCATTTAGTGTGTACCTATAAATTTTTAAGTGGTCATATATTCTTTTTTTGCTCGATGATGTGCTAAATGGGTGAATAGGTCTCCATGAGACCTATAAGAGTTATAAGGGCCTTATTAAAAGGTATAGCTGCTTAAGGGTGACCCCTATATGCTATGGTCAACTTATGAAGATTGTATTGAGTTGTGTCTCGATGAGATAGATGTATTAAGTGTTAAGGTATGCCTAATGGCTGACCAAGATGGTAATAATCATGATTTCTCTATAAATAGTGAAACCAAATGTGTTGGTTTTTATAATTTGAGTGAGAGAGACTTGAGAAAGATTTAAGAGAGGCTTGTGTGTGTTTAATATGGAGAGAAGGGGTAGAGTTACCTATGGATGAGTTGAAGAGTAGAATAGATTGGGGATTGTTTGTATGACTTGTAGGTCATAATTCTATTGGTAGAATAGTGCTCTTACTGTTTGAGTATGAACAAAGGTGAAAAGTGATAATCATAGGTCCATCATCAGGTGTTTAAGAAATCAATGCAAAGGTGGATGTGTTCATAGGTGTTGTTGTGGTATCTCAACATTTAAGGGGGTTGCAACCTCCTTACAAGGTGAAACTTGCTAAAGGTCTAGTGGTTGTGGTAACTTAGCTAGATAGATGTGGTAACTCCTTATAGGATTGTAGTCTTGGTAAAATAAGGGATCATAATTCCTTGATCAGTTGCATCTATTCTAAATTGGATCTTGTTATGATAGGATAGTAGTCCAATTACAAGTTATAGTGGCTTTTCTCCCCCAAGAGGGTTTCCCATGTATGTCATGTGTTAAGTGATTGATCTTGCTTTGTCTCTCTTGCTCATTGATATGAATGCTGTATATGCTTCATGAATGCTTATAGTAATTGGTTAAGAATTTGAAAGGATTGAAATTGAAGTTGGATATTCTAGGCTAACTAATTCACCCCCCCTCTCAGTGATTTTACCTCTAACAAAAATCATGTATGAATTTGAAAGGACATAGTCAACCTTGTAAATTCAATCAATTCCCTAGATTTATCTAGCCTAATTACACCCAATTCCCCATACCTAGTATAGATTAATAACTCTAATATCTTGTCCTCACTCACGCTGAGGGTTCTTGGAGTTTTATCTCCTCTCAATTTACCACTCTTAACAAGTAATATGACACATGATAAATATTATGCTATCACCATGATCAGATTTTAACACTTATTATCCAAAACGTCATCATTTCACCTCAATCTAATCAACCAAACCCATAACCCCATCATATTTTCATTGACTATCTAAGTCAAATCTCAAAAATTTGAGAGCATGAATGTTAGTGTGTCACTTTCCACATGTACAAGGACCCTTAAAAACAATAAACAAGTATAATTCAATCCATAAAATAGTCCAATTCAATATAAATTTCCCAACCCTTATCATTTAAATCAATACAACAATTCATAGATATTATATGCTATTTCATTAAATGTTTGCTATTTTTTGTACAAGGGAATTCTTCAAATAAATGCAATCCTTGATCTTAAAAATTTAATAGATAAATATTGTGTGAATTTACTCTAAATGAAATAAGGTACTTATGTATTTATAGACTTATTGAAATTAAATTAGAACCCAATTGAAGTCCAAGCCAACACACAATGAGTAATAAAAGATAACAAAAAGGGCCAAAAACTTTAGGGGACCTAAAAAAAGGTCTAATAAAGGTTATGTCATTATTTATTTGGTAAATTTCATATGTTTTAAATTCACATTTTTAGATACAAGATTTTTTTTACATCAAAATGCAATATATCTACCCATAAACACATGCAACTCAGATCTATATAGATTTACCCTTTTATAATATTAAATATTAGACCAAAATGCATAAGGTAATATTTTAGAATAATTTAAATGTGAAAAGAGAGGTTTGGATGATAAAAATACTTTTTCAAAAATACGTAGATAGTTAGAATTTGAAATCAATGGGAAATAGGGCTAGGAAGCAAGACAAACTAAACCCAAAATAATTATGGCAAATAGAGAATTTGCTAGGATGACTAGGATTCTACACTTATATCTTGAAATTGTTAGAAACACATAATACATTATTATAAATATAAATATTCTATGAAAAAACTTGATTAACCTGATTATTTGCACATGGGATCCATGAACCCTGTTCACTTTCTCTAAATTTAACACATATCTCTAGGAAATTGATTTCCTATCTTGAAACCTTAATCAACCTTCAACACCTTACAAAACCAAAAAAAAATGGGAGGGATGAGGTGGTGGAGAGGGAAAATAATGGGGTGATTTTTAGGGATCATGGGGGTAGTGGGGAGGGAGAAGGTGGGTGAATATGGGAGGAGTGAGGGATGCAAGGGGATGGGAAAGGTGGATTCAATGGATTCGAGGGCGTATCTCAATCAAAACCCTCTTTGGAAACATCTTTGTTGCACAAAAATACCCTAGTATTTAAAATAACTTAGAACCACTTATTTTGAAATATCAAAATGGAAAAGAAAGTATTTCAATCTTTAGGTGAAAATATATTACATTTTTATCACATATAAAATTAAAACCCCAAGTTCAATTCTAAAATTTAATGCTCTATGAAAGTTTTGATTTTTATATTTTATTTGATTGATGACATGTCAAACATTTTACCTTTGAGGAAGTTGATATCTAAGTTTATGTTCTTTTATTGCTAGCATATAGTTTTTTATGTTCGTGTTACCCTATGATACTAGATGATGCCATGTGTAGGCCTCTTGCTTCATAAGGCTACATTAAGTAAAATGTTTTTGATTTTGTTTCATTTTCTCTACTTTCTTAGACTAAAAAATAACTTTAAAAGTGTCTAGTTCTATTAATTATATTTTTTTTTGTATTTTTTGAGATTTAGATGCTAATTTTGGGTACCTATGATATGAGATAATGCCATGTGTAATGATCTCATGGGCATGTAGCAATGAGTGTTTCTTAATCAATTTTATTATCTATTACCCTCCATGATAAGAGATGTGTTCATGAATCTAAATATGATAAAACTTGAGCACCATTACCTTGGTTTGTATTTAAAAATTGATTGATGAACAACTATTAATTGTCTCGAGAGGATCATAAGGTGGAATATTTTAAAGTAGTTATTTTCAAGGTAGTTAATGAAATTAAAAGCCAAGGTGATAAATATGTAAAGTGAATAATTATAACCACATGAGCTCAAATAGTTAATATTTCAAAATTTATTTCAATATAAAAATTCCTAAAGACTCTATGAAAGGACACATTCATGTTTTAGTTGGAGGTTGAGTAAAATAATTTATTTTGAATACAAACCATAATTCTTGTTATGGTGGTTAAAAAAGCATAATTGATATCAATTAGATAATTAAAGGACACCATATTCATTCCTCAAATGTGTAGCAAATAAAATTATAATGAATTATACTTTTATTTCAAAGATGCAACATGATTTAACATTTTAGGATTATGGAGTTTAAGCCCTAGGTTGTTAAAGGGGATGAGTACAATAAATTAAGGTATAAAATATGAAATATATATATATATATATATATATATATATATATATATATATATATATATGACCTAATTTTACCTTTCTAAAAATATATATAAATGATATAAACAAGTACTTATCTATAAATTGACTAAGATGAAAGATTTGGAGGATATAAATTGGGATAGGAGCTGATTTGAGTGTCAAGATAGGATTTAGGTGTAAAAACCCTTTATAGATAGTAGTTACCTAACTATATAGTAGAAAAAATGGTGTTAGTGTCCTCCATTTAGCATTAGTGTCATTTTTGTAAAACTATTTTGAGTTTCTAGGTGCACTTATGTCTGAGTTTACCAAACTTGTTCATGTGTGCATGAGTTCTAGCTCCTTGTTGATGACCTGTTTTAATTTATTTTTGTATATAAACCCTAGACCCCTATGTTATTAGGGCATTCAATTTTCACAAGTATAAAAGTGTGATGTTAGTGGGTGTTGGATAATTAACCTTATTTGGGTCCTTCCTAGGTTTATAAGCTTTTCTTAAGTCTTAGTTATATGTGTATTTATAAATACACTTTATTTTTACCCTTTTGAGGTGTCACTCACCTCTATAGTCCACTTATTGGAATTGGAATTACTTACATGTAACTCCTCTTCCCCACTTTCCACACACTTCCCTCCACTCTCAAATGGAATAGACCATAAGTGGCACACACATAGAAGGCTTGTAAGGTGATAATGGGATTCCTTATAACTACCATTCTCTTCTTATAGATATATAAAAGAGCCATTTCTCTCCTTATTTTATCACAAGAACTCATAACTCTCTCTCTTCTTATCTTTATACTCTTGATTCAATCTTGTAGTTATGAAGATTTTGGTGACAAGCCTTATTATAGATCACATGTATTTTTATCTAATATGTTCAATTTATCACTTTAAAATCTTCTCTCAACTTGTGATTTACACCTTGAGAAGTAAATTTGTTTTTTACTTGAATAAATTTATGAACTTTTAATATTATTAATGAATGATTTTGACATAAATCCTTCATGGTATCAAAGATAAATTTATCTTTAAAATTTACAATTTTTTGAGAGTTGCACATGATTTGATGGTAGACATCTCAATTTTTTTTGCAACCCTTGTAAAATTTTCAAACTTGTCCTTTTCAATTTTTATTTGGTTGGGTTTTTTTACTAACAAGTGAAGTGCAAGTAGCTCCTAAGGAGCATTGTCCTTTGGTTTGAGTCAATATAAAATTTGTTATTTTTTACCTCATTTTGTTTGTATTTCAGTTTGAAGATGCTGTTATACAATTCATATATTTTAGTTTGAATGTATATTCCTTCTTTTTTTTAAAGTGAGGTATACATTTTTTTCACCTATGATACGCCATTTATATATCTAATGTCATAGTTTTGGATGTTTGGCATCTTCTCTCTATAACCAGTTGTCATGCCTACACATTTATGGTTTCACGTTCTCGTATTTTTGTGCATTTCTATTTCTTATTATTGATAAACATTACCATTGTCTTGAATTTATCTCCATTCATTTATTATTGATTTGCTAGTTTCCTTTTTTCACTCATGCATATGTTATAGCTGAAGACTCACTTAGAGTGGCATGTTTATCTATGAAGAGTGATTTAATTACATAATAATCTTTGCCACGTATATACCAAGAAGTAATGCCCCAACCAACTTGAGAACAACTTTTAAACTTTAAAAAAATAATAATGATAAGTTTACACTGACATTAGATAGAAATAAGTTTTTTTCTTTTATTTTCATCACTAGCAAATGCATTTAGCTGTTAGGTTGTCTGGTAGATGAGTGCCACTTAAGTTTATATTTTAATTTTTTTATAAACAAAATCTAAACACTTCTTAAATTCATCATGGAATAAGCTATACCTAAAACATAAGCAAAGTTTTTTGAATGTTCATGCAGAGTCTTTTGGTGTGATTGAATTTATTTAATTTTTGTTTTTTTGGTATACGACATTTGGAAGAACTTTAGTATTTCAATATTGAATAAAACCTATAAAAAACATATTTAGTAAAGTCTTAATCATTGACCTTTTTAAAAAAATAAAAAAAGTCATTTTTATTTTATTCTTAAAAAAATCCACAAAAAGTAATTATTATATGTTTTAAAGAAATAATTTCATAGTGATTATTATGTGAAACCACTACCAACCAAAAAACAAAAGAAAAAAAGAAAAAAAATGTTTTGGATTTTATAAATTAAACTTTAATAAAAGCATTTTTTAGCTAAAATTCTTTTTTCATTTCAATTTCAATTGAAAGTTGTTTAAAAATAAATTATCATGAAAATAACTTTTTTAAAACTTTGGGCATGATTAGTTTTCTTTTTTATCATTAGTTTTAATTGAAATTTAATATTTTTTAAAACATTTTCAATTTCCTTTTAGATTATTGTTTTAAAGTTTTAAATTTACAAGCATTTCTCATAGCACTTGTTTTTTTTGGAAAACGATTTTTTTTGAATGTTTTATGCCTTAGTGAAATATTTTATTTTTTGACCTTTATTTGGAGGCCATAACTTACTTTCTCAAGATTTGTTCTTTTCACAATAATTTGGATGTAGAACAAAAATGAGGCTTTAATTCATAATCTTAAAAATAAAATTGTGGAAGAAAATAATGAAATTATTTCTTTACACTATTAATTTGAATGTAAAACTAAAATCATTCTTCTTTTGGAAACCTCACAAAATGACAAATTAAGTGAAATGCAAACACTTGTTGACTCTCTTACAACTCAATTAATGTCTATTAAAAATATGCAAACGTGAAATGTTACTTTTTCAAATTTTAAAGATCATATTACTTCATCACATAATGGTTATAACCTTAGTTTAAAAATTATGCAATCTATGGGCTATGTTGGCAGTGGCCTTTGTAATGTGAAAATGGTATTACTACACCCATTTTACTTGAATCTAATGTCATTGTAAAGGTCTTGGTTTTGATAATTCAAATATTTTTAATGAAAATTCAACATCGTATTGACCTCTTTAGCAAAGGAATTATTATGCAACTTATTTTGATTATACTACTTCTAATGCTCACGCTTTAGTTAAAATTGCTAAACCTTGTGCATATTATGGAAAACATGGGCATCATATATCTAAATTTTGAAAATTGCACCCATGTGAATCTTGTCATAAATCCATGAATGATACTTTTCATTATTAGAAAACAACTCAATATCTTACATTTAAAGGTAAAACTATTTATATTCATAAAGAAATGAATATTCTAGATATTTTGATATGTCTTCTTGCGATAATTCTTCTAATGATTCATGCAGAATATATTTTTCAAGTGACACATATTTTGTCTCCATTTTGATTATCTCAAATCTTGTATGCATTCTTTTTTTTGTTGCAAAGGATATATTTTTTATTTATAACTTTTGTGACTAGCTTATTTTCATGTAGGTTTATGCACTTTATGTAGAAGTTGTCTTTGCTCAAATTTGTGTAGTTGTACACCTACTTTTATTAAATTATGTATGTAGATTATATTTTTGGCATATTGGTTACTTAACTTGAAAGATTAGTGTTATCTTACTTGTTTTGTAAGTTTTTATATCATCACTTTTTCTTGTTGGTTTTTACTCCATACAGGTTGACCACATTGTTTGAAGAGGATTCTTGGAGATTCTTGGTGATCACACTTTCTTCCTTGCAACTTTTGGCGACACCTTCTCTTATTTCTTCTCTAAAATTTTATAATTCCTCTTGAAGGAAGTTTATATTAAGGGGGAGTAGTATGCACTTTCAAATCCCTTTTTTTATTCTAAAATATTCTCTCCACTTTTGTAACCATAAATTAAGCTTAAAAGGGAGTGTTAGAGAATTAACCTTATTTGGATCCTTCCTAGGTTTATAGTTTTTTACTAAGTCTTAGTTATGTGTGTATTTAGTGTATTTATAAATACACTTTATTTTTACCCTTTTGAGGTGTCACTCACCTCTCTAGTACACTTATTGGACTTAGAGTTACTTGCATGTAATTCCTCCTCCCCACTTGTCACACACTTCCCTCTACTCTCTAAGGGAATAGGCCACAAGTGGCACACACATAAGAGGATTGTAAAGTAATAATGAGATTCTTTTTAACTCATATTCTCTTCTTCTAGCTCTTTAAAAGAACATTTTATATCTTTGTTTTCTCACAAGAACTCATAGCTTTCTCTCTTCTTCTCTTTGTGCTCTTTATTCTATATTATACTTGTAGAGATTTTAGTGACAAGATTTATTATAGATCATGTGGAGTTTTCTCTAATACACATAGTTTCTTACTTTAAAAACTTGTATCAACTTATGATTTACACATTGAATGGTAATTTTGTTTCTTACTTGTCTAAATTTATGCACTTTTAATGTTATTGATGAATGATTCTAGTGTAAATCCTTCAGTGGGGTAAGTTAGACATCCTTAATGACCTGTTATAATGAGAGTTGCCTAAATACCAATAGTTTGAAGAGATATCAAGTCCAATGTATTTATCCCCACATAAGTTTTGGTGTGAGTGCAAGTGTAGCTAGTATGAATTCCAATTTGACTACTTTGAATGTGCTTGAGATTGTAAATTTGAATAATCTAAGATTAAGAATGTTGTAGATGGCATCTGTATAAGTAGGGTAGAATAGATATTACTAAACTTGATTTTATACAACTTGCTATGAGTTAATTTGTGTTATTTTCATTTGATTTCTATTTAGTGAATAATGGGATAAAATTCATGTATATATATTGTTCTAGTGCTTGTGTGGGTCTTAAAAGAGGTCTAGGCTGACCCTAAGTGGTTTTTGATTTGAAAATATATCTATTGGTGGTAAAAGGTAGGACAAGGACAATAATTCCCAAATTGGGATACTATCACCATTGGTGCTACTATCCAAATTATGGTGCTACTACCTAAGTGGCAGACTCTAAGACACTAAGGGCTAGGATGATAAAGTGAGGGCCTAAGACTAATTTAGGAATGTTTAGGGATGTGTGTGGCCTACAAAAAGGTTGAATAAGTGTATAAATAGGTATTAAGATAGGTCTAGGTCTAATATATGGATGGGTGGTATCAAGTAACACTCTTAGCACTCAAGTGCCATTTTTATATAATTATATTTTACCCCCCTTTATTCTAAAAATGCAACAAAGTGAAATGACTAGGATAAAGAAAAAATAAGCATACCTAGGCTTACCTAAGAGGTGAATCTCATGAATCTAGGTTTGAGTATGGGAAGAATGATCTATTTCATGTCTTAAAAATGAAATGTGCATAGATTAGTCCTTAGGAGATACCAATAGAAAAAGACACAACTGAGTAAAGAGATAAGAGAGAGGAAAAGAAATAATACACCTCACTAGGTATGCAACCCAATACATAAACCTGGTGACATCCTATGTGTGTACATGTAGATAATGATAAATTGGTGAATAACTTATAACAAGGTGATGGATTGCTCAATCCCTATGTGTGGGTGGCTTAAGAACTTAATCCAATTTTAACTTCATCATTTCTCATCCGTTCTTAGTGGACCATGACCTGTGAATAGATTGGTTTATATTGATGGTGTGTCCAACCCTATCATGTAGGTGGCTCAAAAATTCAAGAAGACTATGACTCCATCATTACCTACCCATGTGTAGTAGATGTATCTAAATTGAAACTATGTGATGTAATTAAAATTGTATAAGATGACTCTGGGTCACTCAAAAACTCTAAAATATAAAATGGCTCTAGGCCACTATGAATTCCAACTAATATAGATAGAGTAGGCATAAATATAGTGTATAAATTAGAACATGGTGTTTTGTGTGCACAATGTAGATAATTACATGGATTTTATCATTCTATTTGATCAATTGGTGCATAAATGAGCATATAGAAACATTGAACCATGCACATACCCCCAAATATGATATCAAAGTATATAGATTATGGATTGAGTTGTAATAATATATATCTAAGTATCTAAAAATAAAATGGGAATTATCATGCCATGCATGATGCCCCCAATCTGAGCAAACTAGTATAAATCTATATTAAATCGAGCAAAAACTAGTAATATATAACTAAACCTATATAAAATTGGATTATACCTAATATAGTTTTATATCCAATCTAGAATTGATTTAAATTAAGGCTACTAGATAGTAGCACCATATTTAGATAGTATCACTGGTGGTGTTAGTGTCCCACTTTGGGTGCTAATGTCCAACTTACTGATTTATGTGCAAGTGAAACTAGTTTCTATGTGATTGTTTCCCTAAAACTGATTTATGTATTTTGTGCCTATGTGCTAAAAATTATACTCTAAATAAATTTAAATAGCCTTATCTCTGTGAAAAACCTATGTGAATGCCCCCTCTTTTGCGGGGAGTTATTAAACTTGTGAAAGAACTATCCTCAAAATTAAAATCTCTATAATATGTGTTAGTCAGAACATATATGACATCTATGTAATAAACCAATATAATGTACATACATAACATCAAAATGTAATATATTCTGAGCTTAATTTTGTAATATATGATGTATGTTAGATATAACATTCACAAGGCTATTAATTTAGATATGAAAACATATATAAATAGAAAATATGAGTAATAAATTGAGTAACTACTTAGGGGGATGTGGCATGATGTCCATCAAGGCACCCAAGGAGTAAGGAGAAATACATGAGGTCCCTCATGGAATATAAAACTGGAGTGTGTAACATGAAAGATGCAAGTTTCATGGTCATGATGCATACATGAAAGTATACATACAAAACACATGAGGCACACAAAGTAGGCTAATGGGCCATAATACAAGGGACATGGGCACATGTCACTAACTCTGAGAAAGAGAGACATACAAAGACATGTTCAAATGTACACATACATAAATAACAAGAAATTTGGATTAGATCCACATGGAATGACATGCTGAAATGTCTGCATACACAATCAGGAAGGCACACACAATGACATGGGCACATGTTCAAAGCATACATATAATGAAAGGAAGTGGCATAGAGCCATAGAGTAATGGTGTATTCAAATTCCCTTTAATAGATTTAAAATAATAGAGACACAATTAATTTTAAACTAACAAATATAGAAATGAAAGTATACATGAACATGTGGTACAAATTTATTTAATAACAAATATGTACATAAGTTGAGTCTAGAGTAGTAGTAATTAATAATGAATCTGAGTAGTGTAGGATGATCAATAACAAGATATAATAGTGTTAGATATGTGATATAGAGTTTATAAAGATGTAACCTGACAATCATAACTATGTATAGGATGCCCCCAAATTGGTGAGTGTAACAAATGAAGAACCTGTGTATCTATGTATATGCCCCTAATGTGTAGATAGTAACAAATATAGATTTGTGTGGTGGACCTAGGTATTGTAAGTATTTGTAAACACTTGAATAGATCAAGTGAAGCATGTATATATGATACAAACTAACTATACTAAGATAACTAGCATATTTAATACCTAAAAAGTATAAGAAGTGTAAACATGGAGATGCATACAATCTATAATTTGTATTTTTGAGTAAATATTTGAATGTTTTTGTGTTTTGACATATTAATTTCTTTTGTATTTTCTAGATATAAGCTATTTATAAGAAACATGAAAATGAAATTATATACAAGGAGAAAGGTAAGAGTAACTTTGTAAAAGTAGATATGAACATACTAACTGATGAGTCTCATAGGAGGCTCACTATCAATGTGGTTTATGTCAAATAAAGGAACAATAATCATGCATATTATGCAAAAAGTTAACTCAGGTCCTTGAACCTACTATACTAAGTGATCTATAGTTAACACTACCTATGGAGTGGCTATATAAATCAATAAAGCTGATTGGAGTGCCCTATGAACTATAAGGGTCTCAGGGACCCATCTAGTATAAGATGTTGTAGCTAGCATGGGTGCTCTCTACTGATAACCTTAAGAACTCAATAATGTTGGTCTTAAAAGGAAAGGGGTAGAGAGAGGCCCTATAGAATTTGTAACATATCTCTATTATATGGGTCTACATAATAAGGGCCTCCATGGGAGAGTATACATATGTGGTGACACTATAGGAGTAGGCCTCACCTACACTAATGGCTTGATTGAAATCTCTTATGTATTAATGGAAAATGTGCTCAAAATTGTAACTAGTAGCTACAGTGTAACTGCCTATGGAATAGGTAAAAGATACTCATATGGAAGACCCAAAAGTATAACCACATAATTAGCATGTATATACTTGAGGCATCTTTGCATAGTGGATGAAATGGATTGAATATTATATATCCATAGCCTACCCAATAACATGTCAAATGTGCCTATACTAGGTACTACTAAGAATCTAGTGGCCACATGTGTTGGTCCCACCTGTATTGGAAGTATAATATACCCAATGGAGCTCTGAATATGGCCACTAAAACTATGAATAACTATGTCAGTCAAATAAATGTCATGCTATGAATAACCCAAATGCTATACAAGTGTGATAGTGCACATGCTAGTACTTGACTCATTATCAACCATAACACTCTGAATAGTATGATGATAAATGTAGGCTTGTATAAAGAGTGCATATAAATTTGATTCATCATCAACAATCTCTTGCTTTGAGAAAGTGATGAGTGGTATAACTAGTACTATAGTATGATACATACCAATGATATTATGTAGGGGTGTGCATCCTCTGTATGAGTATGACAAGATGCTAGTGGTAGATGTGCTTGATACATATAGTGAATACCTAAAGTTCCTCTTACCTCATTAGCTATATGTTTTGAAAATGGAACTAAAAATATTTTCAATGCCTTAGCTTCGATTGGTTGAAATTTAAGTAACTCTGTGGGTGTGCCCACATCAATGATGTTGGCCTCTATCAAATATTATATCTTATGTTTCAATCTAAAACATTTGTTTGAAGTATGGACTAGTGCCCTATGATAATCATAAAATGTATTAGAATCATAGTTATTTTGAAGAGGATTTATCCCATCAACCTCTTTGATGGGAGGGAGAGATATGACATTGCATTCCAAGAGCTATTGTAAAACATGTGCCAGTGATTCTAGTAGATTTGTGAAAACTCTTAGTGGAAGAGATAATAAAACCAAGTGAAGAGGTGGCTCTGAAGATGCATTAACTGTGGCCTTTTGATCACTCTTATTTTTAATGGCCTTTAAATTATATGGAGACTCATTATAACTCCTAGAAGCCAAATCTAATCCACTTGTGTATTTTAATTTGCCCATAGAGAGAATCTTGACTTCCCTTTATTTCACTATGTAGCATAAATCTATGAATGTTGGAAACTTCTTAAGTAAGATAACTTCATGCAATGCTGGCAATAAAATATATTTTAATATGTCTTAGAGATCTCTATTTTCCATTGGGCTAGTCATCTTTGCCAATATAATTTTATATTATAAGACATATTCTATAATAAGTTCATTGGATTTTTTCTTAAGTTGTGCCACTTGAGCATATGAGATTTTATCACTGATGTTGATTTAAAAGTGTGACAAAAACATATCTAAAAATGGATTAAATGTGGTGATGAAATCATTTGGAAGATCGTAGAATCACTGTAAGTCATATTCCTTTAGATTGCACGGGAATGACTTAGTAAGGAACCAATCATTAGACATATAGTTTAAAAATACTACATGGAAATCTCATAGATGGTGCACTAGATCACCCTTGCCATCACAAAAAGTAAGTATAGGTGTAACAAATCTATATGGAAAAGGAGTTGATGTTATGTGTTATGCCAAAGGTGTATGTAAAAGAACATGAGAATCCAAGGCATGCGATGGTCTAGTAGAACACTAATCAAGATGTAACATCTTAGCTTGTAGAGAATGAATCTCATGCATAAGAGATTATACATATGGAGAGGAGGAACTAGCCATAGGAGGTGTTTCCATTATTAAATTTTGTTGAGTTAAAATGGGTTATTGTACAAGATGAGTTGCCCCCTAAGTAAGTGTAACAATATTATTATTTGGGGGAGTAAAATATTAACCATTATTTGTTTGTTAAAATTCTTCATGGAGAATATTGATAAGTCCATATTTCATATCTAAGTGTTGGGAATGAAATATTGTAATTTTATCTTATTAGTTTCATCAAGTCAGTTTTTGAATTATGCCATTGTAATTTGGTAAGTAGGAAAGCAAATAGTTATATATTTGGAACCTTTAAAAAAATTTTAATTTATGAAAGATTACAAAAATGAAATCCTAAAACAAATCTGATATTTTGGAACTAATATCTAAGCATTAAAAAAGTAGGATACAAACCTTAAGAGCATATAAGGCTAGGGTTTTAGTAGTATTCAAAGTACATCAAGTTCACCTAATGATTTAAAATTTTAAGTTTATCGATTTTATGTCTTAGGTTGTTAATTAGGTTGGGTATAGTAAATAGGGTAAAAAATATGCAATAAATATAGCCAATACTTTTTAATATAATTGACCTAATTTTACCTTTATAAAAATAGAAATAAATGATGTAAATAATTACTTTCTAGAAACTAATTGAGATAGAAGATTTTGAGGCTACAAACTGGCATAAGAGCTGATCTAAGTATTGCATATAGGATCCAAGTGTCAAAACCCTTCCTAGATAGTAACACTCTAATTGGAAAATAGTGTTAATGGTGCTAGTGTCCTCCTTTTGGCACTAGTGTCCTCAATGAAGAACTATTTTGAGATTTTAGGTGAACCTGTGTCTAAGTCTACTAAGCTTGTTTCTATGTGCATGAGTTTTGGCTCCCTATGAATGACCTATTTTGAATTTTTTTTGTATACAAAACCTATAACTCCATGTTGTTAGGGAATATGATTTCACAAGTAGAAAAGTATGATGTTAGTGGGGTAGGTTGGACATCTTCAACACCCCACTATGATGAGATTTGCTTACATACCAATACTCTGAGGAGGGATCAAGTATAATGTAGCTCTCCCCACCTAAGTACTAGTGTAAGTACAAGTGAAGCTAGTATGAATGCTAATTTGAGTGGTTTGAGTGTGATTGAGATTATAAATTTGAGTAATCTGAGCTTATAAATGCTGTAGATGGCTACATATAAGTAGGTTAGAGTAGAGATTAATAACCTTGATTGTGCACGACTTATTTTGAGTTAATTTGTGTTATTTATCTCTAATTTACATCTAGTGAATAAGGGGCTAAAATACATGTATGTATACTATTCTTGTGTTTTTTTGGGTCTTAAAAGAGGTCTATACCAACCCTACGTGGTTTTTGATTTAAAAATATAATTATTAGTGGAAAAAGGTAGCTAAATGACAATACCACCTAGACTAGGACACCAATGCCATTAGCATTGCTATCCAAATTATGGTGCTAGTGTCCAGGTGGTAGAACCAAAGGCACTAGGGGTTGATGCTAAAGTGAGGGTCTAAGAATACTTTAGGGATGTTTAGGGATGCATGTGGCCCACATTAAGGCTAGATAAATGTCTAAATAGACCCTAAAATAGGTCTAGGGCTAATTTAGGAATGGGTGGTCTCAAATAACACTCTTAGAACTCAAGTGTCATTTTTAGATGATAACATAGTAAAATACAATGAGGCCATGAATGATTAAAATGAAGAAGTGGAAGAAAAATGGAAACTCAAAATTTGGTAGATACATGAGTAAAGGAATAATTAGAGTTCATGCCCAAATTTAATACTAGATGTGTGCCATTATTATGAAGAGATAAATGCTCAATTACCTATACATAGGAGTCAAGTAATAATGAATGTTTTAGGGTTTTCCTTTTGAGATATGCAACAATTTATATAGCCTACATTTAATTAAAATAATGACAAGATAATTAATTGGAAGGTAGAACATAAAATTTATGAGGTACTAAAGGAATGGTTAGCTAGTCCAAAATCAAAGAGGAATAAATTTGATGTCATATTCAATTCACTTGTTGAATATTCTAGTCAGAGAGGACTTGGTTCTTATAAATATATAGTATAGATGAGACCATATACAGCTCCTAGATATTTCATGGATTCCCCTATTTCACAACCTTTTGGAAGATAATAACCATATAATCAAGGTGAGTTTATATATTTTAACTTTATTAAATATTTCAAGGATTGTAAGGTAGGAGAAATTTTTTATATGGTATCGTAAATTTTAAATTGTATTTATTTTTATTTGGAAATTTACACCAAGTCATTTCCCCAATGGAACCATTGAATAAGAAACCCATCCATGTAGTTGTTAATGTGTTTTAAAATCATAGGAAAATCTAATCATATACTATTATTAGTGACCATTTCATCCATGTAGCTTATAAAACAATTCATAATGAGGAATGCCCTAGGATCTCTACATCTATGTAGAAAGCCATAAATAGCCTAGGTTGTTGGTGGATGCAATAAATTAGTATAGATCTACAACTTATCTTACTTATTAAATCTAAACTCAAATAATGTAATCAACTAACCTTTATTTCAATACTTTGTACATCATAATCTTGAACAAATTAGATCTGATAAACCTAAATAAGGGAACACTTACCACATAACACTAAAAGAGAGGCTTATAAAACCTATAGGAAAAAAATATCATGTAATAACCCTAACTAGGTTTTCTAATCCATAAAATTAAATCTAATATAGTGTTATCCAAGCTTATAACACAAAGGGGCATAGTTTAAAACAAATAAAACAAACAAGGGATCATGGTAGGAAAATGGGCGCCTAGATCACCTAAGTTGGAAGATGGAAAGCCTAGAAAACCCTATAACTACACTAAGTTTAAGTGTAGAGGTAATATAATCAAGGAGTTATACATTCAAAACCTATTATTTTGTGCAATATCTATCTATCAAATTAAATATAAAAATTAGAGATACCTAACTTTGAGCGAACCTATCAAGTCTCAATCTCCCCCTTGGCCAATAATGATTTGAAATAGATTGGTGTGGATTTGTAAAGATCCCAATATATAAATAAGATATAGTCTAAAATAATACTACTTGTATCTAAGACTTCTCACAAGATAAGTTATCTTCCCTCCAAGGTAAACCCTAATCATTGGCTCCTTCAAATACAAATGTAGTAAAATTATGAGCTATAATTATGAAAAAATGAATGTTCCTCTCTATTAGATTGAATCTAAAGTGGTATTTATAGCATGGATAGGTCGTAATGCTTATATATTTTTAGTTGACAAGGTCATCCCACTCAATCCCATTTAGAAAACATTACCATTAGGCATCAAACTAAGTTGACTAGGCTGACTTAGTTTCATAACATGTACTATAACTTTTGTAATAGGTTTGACCAAGCTAACTTAATAGGAAAAAGTGGGTATTTGATTATTTAGGGGATATTTGAAAGGATAATTTCTTAATGAGTTGGATAAGTAGGTTTTTTTGAGTTTAGATATGATATAATTAACCAACAGTATTGTGAATAACTAATGGTCTTCCCACCATTTTGTCAGTGCACCCTTTAAACTTGATACATTCCTACAAGATATAAAGCATAAAAAAGAAAAAAATATAAAAAATATTGTGCGTATACATATGCCCCAATTGAATCTCATCACATGTCATGTAGGTGTAACATGGGATGGTGCTTCAAGAAAGAACATAGTAATACACAACATTGAGCTTACAAATTGTAATAGAAAGTAGAAAATTAATAAAAATAAAATTGTAAATGCATACCTTCACTTACCATGTTGTTGAGAAAGAGTTATAGGAGAAACAAATGAAAGTAGCATCCTATGTGAAAAATAAGAGGTGGACCTAAAAAAAGAGATAAAATTTGATTTTTTTCAAAAATATGTGGTCAACACTAAAAATTATCTACATTGTCAAGATACCATAACTTATTTTGGTTTAAAAAAAGAGATTATAGAAAAAAAATCATGAGAAAAATACATAATTTCTCAATAAATAATTGAAGCTTTAGAATTTTTAAAATCTAACTATAAAAGGGAGAACATACTTTTCATTTGTTCATTTATTACTATTGACTATCAAAACTTTGGGTATCCTAGTTGATCAAAGACAGAGATGATGGTTTGAGATTGAGGAGGTAGACGTGTCGGAGGATGAGCTAGATGATAGATCATGGTTATTACGGGCATAGTCTAGGTATAGAGTGAATTTAATATTAATTTTTAGCATTTTATGATTTAAAATTAATTAGTTTATAAAAAATAGAGGTCAAGTGAAATCCAGGTAGCAAAATTTGCCCACAAAAATTTAACAATAGAGTAAAAATTATGACAAAAATGGGTAGGAGTCAAAAATTGAAGAATTAGGTCTAGTTAATCAATTACAAGATAGTTAAAATCATCACTAAGTTTGAATGGAGTTATCCTATTTGAATTAGTTGAATATGGTGTATTTGGTTAGGTGGCTGATTGCATAGTAGTGGGATGACTTAATTGGATGTAGGAGTGGCCGATAACATACAAGGTGGCTAACTATGTTAGAAGTAAAGGGTGGATGATGATGTATAAGGTGGATAATTTTGTTGAAAATAAAGATGACATGCTTAGTTTTAAATATGGATGACAATATATGAAAGTGGATAATAAAATTAAGATAAGTGGCAAACATAATTATACCTAGATGACTTAGTAGAAAAGGGGATAGGATGATGTAGTAGGATACATGGCTGACTTGGTATGAAAAAAGGTTGGATGATGTAGTAGGATATATTGGCTAACTTAGTATGAAATAATAGAATAGGATGATTTAGTTAGATACATGGCCAACATAGAATGAAAGAATAGAATAAACTAATATAATTTGATACATGTTCGACCTAGTTATAAAAGATGAATAAAAAATAAAAATAACTTGATAAAGTGGTTAAGTTTATGAATTGCTTATGTTTTTATTTTTTAAAGTATATTTTATTCTAATTTGGATAATTAACTAATAAATTATTTATTGCTTGATATGTTACAAAGATGATGGAGGCTATGTATATTAGTATATTTAATGTGGATAACAAATCTACTAAATAGGTTTTATGTAAGAGATCAGGCATAACTAGTGACCTTGGGGTTTGGTGGGATTATGGAGTTGCAGTGGATTATATTTAGTGTTTAGTTGGTTTCCATGTTCTTAAGAAAATGGGAGTGATTTACTAATTTTTTTTTATGGGAGGTGTTTGGGGATACCATTGAGGTGGGTGTTTCTCTTAATTTCTACTCATTTCTTAATTAAGGAAGAAGGTAAGAAACTAGTAATAAGGTTGTGGTAGAAGAACTTTGTTGTTATGTGTGAATGATCTAAATGAGTGTGGAGAGATCATTTTTGTCTTGGAAGGATGACCTGTAGATAAGAAAGTAATAATAAAAGGGGTTGTTAGAAAGATAGTAAGGTGGACTACCTAGTGTGAGCTAGATCCTAGAAGTGTGAGCTTACTAGGAGGTTGTTAATCCACTCTTTGATAATAATTAAGCTGAAAGAGATAAAATGAAAATAATTGTATCAAATAATAGAAGGAAATAAAATGAAATACAAGAATAAATATATGCTTGATAAAGGAAATAAACTAAATATAGTAATAGTAGGTTAATATTAGTGCAAAAATAGGTTAGGCCAGGTTTAAAAAATCAAGCAGGGGTCTATGAATAGGCAGGGGCACAAAAGGTTGAATTTGGTTAGGGGTATGGGGTTAGAAATAAATTATTGTTATTTCTTACCATAGTGACCATCAATGGTCAGGGTGACCATCGATTGTTAAGCTGACCGTTAGTGGTTAGGTAACCATCAATGGTTGGAGGTGACCATCAGTGGTTATGATGACCATTGGTGGTTACTTGTGGATTCTAAAGTTGTTCAAAAGAGAGTTGAAAAATGGGTCAATGAGTGGGTAAGGGTTTGTTAAGGGTCTAGTTAGAGATAGGGTAGTTGTAACATAGGTGCAAGAGGTTTGATTTAGGCCTAGAAGTCAGAAACTAAACAAATAAAGTTAAAATACAAAATTTACCTATTGCTTGATGGCTGATGGTTGGTGGCTGGAACAATTTTGGTAGAGTAATGATATTTTTCCTCAAAAGCAATTTTGGTAGAGGTTCAGATCTCTATTGCATTTTCTAAATTACTAAAAAGAAGACTGGATAGAAAGCTTAAATACCTATGTGCTAGAATGCTTATGATGATGCATCCTTTCTCACCTCCTACTCCCCTCCTTTTATAGGCAAAGAGAGATGGAGGATAGAAGGTTCTTTAGAAGGTTGGCTTGATGATTTCAATGCTTCATAGTTAGTTATAAATAGGCAAGGTAGATATATGAAATTGTGCCATGCTAGCTTGTACATAGCTGGTATTTATGTTAGAATGAGGAAGACCTAACCATTGATGGTCAACCTAACCATCGATAGTCATGTTGACATTCAATGGTTGAGTATTTGAAGGGAAAGGAGTAAAGGTGGGTTAAAAAGGGGTTGGGTCAAGGGTAGTGAATTAGTGAGTTTAGTTACCTAAGTAGCTAACTAGACCTAAGGTCTGATGGGTTAGTTAGTGGGTCAAGAAGGATTAGATGGTCCTTAGGGGGTATTGAAGCATTTTGACATCTATAACCATTATGTGTGGTTTTCTAGTGTCTAAATTTTCCCCCTTTTTGTTATACAACTTTGAATCAATAAGTGGTAAAACAAAAATAGATTGTGGGTCAAAGGCTGGTTGCCCTGACTATGGGAGGAGGTGTTCCCCCTCAAACTGAGAGTTGATGAGTTGAAACCAAAATTGATTTGGGATTTGATAAGTGGTTTATGATGAGTCATGAGGTTGGTGACAAGGGTGGTTAGATATTTGAAGTAAAAACATGCACATAAAATGTGACTAAGTATGATATTTGAGATCATGAAAAGACTAAGGTTTCCATAGTTGGTAAAAATAAGGTTGGTTATAAAAGGATTGGTGATGGGGTAACCAAACCATATAATTATGCATAGTTGATCAAGTTATTCCTATCAAGTCTTATAGATAAGGTCAATGTTTTCATAAGTATCTAAGGTTGGAAATTTTCCTTAAAAAAACATAAATGGTTTAGTGTGCACTAGGTGGTGAAAATTCAAATGTGCAATATGGAAAAGTTGGTCAGTGTGGTAAAAAGACCAGACAAAGTCATTGTAAAATATGCTATAGTTTAGGCCAAAATGGCCAATGTCAAGGTAGATGTGGTTGGGTGTTTAGTCTATTAAAGAGGGTATTATCTAGAGGTTGGTTTTTGATTTGGTGGAGAAGGTAATCTCTAAAAATTTGGCACTAAGGTATTAGTGCCTAAATTTTTTAAAATGTGGGTTTCCTGACTGTTGATGGTTAGGGGTTATAAAACTTGACCATCAATAGTCACCCTAATTATCGATGGTTAGGGGAAACCCTAAAACGATGAAAAATAAAAAGTAAAAATGATAATTAATTTTTACTTTTTTATTTTGACTCCCATGACTTCTGTGCTCTTGGCATTTTGGAATTTTTGGGTGACAATATTGATGAGGTGGGGTTGAATGTTGAATATGTGGTTGTTGATTGGTGTGAGGTGTGTGTTGAGTTGATCAACATGGGACTGAGGATGCAAGGTGGATGAGGATGTGGCTAGGAAATGAGACATGGGATTCATCCTTGATAGTGGTCAAGGAATGAGGTAGGTGGTGTTTTAATTTGTTAGATTAGTTGATTAGCTTAGTTTGAGGTTGAATTTGGTTATTTTGTGTTTACTTTGGTAGGATTTTGGGGGGTTTTCCATAAATATAGGTTTTAGGTGTGATTAATAAAATGAGTGGGTGAAACTTGAAATTGAAGGAGTATTTGGGTTGGGGGTAGGGTAGAGGGTAGAATTAGGGTGTTTATTTTCTAGTATGGGTAGTTTTGGTAGTTTTTAGGTATATAGGGTTAGGTGTTTTATCACTAAAAGTCACACATAGTGACCATCAATGGTCATACCCAACCATCGATGGTTAGACTTAACCATCGATGGTTGACTACCCAAGCCAAATGGTCACTTGATCATTGGTAGTCATAGTGACCATCAGTGGTCAAGTGAATGGTGAAGATGTTTAATAAAAGATGTAGGAAAATGGGTGGGATTTTAAATATTTTAGTGTTGAAAATGTTAAGGGTTGGTTGGGATAGGGTAGCTTTCAAGTAGGAGTGTTGTGTTGAAATGTTTGTGGGTCAGGGTAAGTGTTTTTTGATATAATAGTTAAGGCTAGATGTAAGTTGAAAATGTTATAGCATTATAAGGGTAGCATTGAAATAGGTTGATTTAGGTGGGTTTAGGTTGATTTAGGTAGAATGAATGAAATAACGTGAGTAATGGTAATGGAAAACTAAGTGTGCATGCTAACTTTGAAATTTATGGGCATGAGATTAGATTTAGATGAGGGATCAGGTTCCTTGAATATTTATGGAGATCTATGGAGGGATGACTAGTGATGATTGGATACATATGGAAGAGGTTAGATTTAGAGCTATGATGCATTATAATTGCATGCCATGAGATGAAATGATGATTATGGCCCTCATTGAGAGATGGGATCTAGCCACAAACACTATCTTCTTTCCAACAAGAGAGATGACCATCCTACTAGAGGATGTTTATAAGATCACATGGCTACCCATTCAGGGGGAGTTGATATACCATATTAAGATCAAGGAGAGTGATGAGCATATCAATATTTTGTATGGTGAGGATTAGGACCTTACCATTTGCCATACTAATGGCTTTAGTTATAATCCATTATACTAGAGGGATCGAGATTATAGATACTTGATAATGATGATGATGGTAGTCTCCTATTTTGCATTACCATAGTTGAGTAGTGGGTGGTTTCCTTATTTGTTGTTGAGAGTGTTGGTAGAGATATTGCTTGGTAAGATAGTGTTGGGGTGGGAAACAATTTTATTAGTTTAGATATATAGGGATCTATGGGGATTTTGAGCTCACCAATGATATGGGATCAACATAGGGTTCATGCTCCATTGTTAGGCCTACAAGCATATCAGGGTTTTGAAGTTGATGGGGCTACCATGGGAAGGATATGCTAGATGGAATTTAGAGTGGGTTTTGTGTAGTGGAGGGGTGACTATTCCCTAACAAGAGTTGGAGGAGGGGCAAGGGATATTAACTGGTTCAAAGATGCATTAGATGACTTGGTTATTGGAGAGACGTGGTTTGGAGGCTATATGTTAGCTTTCTTAGGTGGGCTTACTACACTCAAAATACATTATCATTATAGATATGGAGATGGATCTATGGGAGGAGAGAGGGTTAGATTGAGATTATCCCATTTGATAGAGTTCATAGGTAGTTTGACCTAGTGTAGGGAATTCTAGGTCCATTCTTGAGGTACAGGAGAGAGGAAGTTGAGTTTTTGCTTCTTGAGCCACATCTAGAGGAGGTGATCCTAGATCATGAGGAGCTACCTATTACAACAAGGTTTGATGAGGCCAATTTTGTTGATGGCTATGTGGCATGGTACCAGGCCCTTTATGTAATGATCAATTTTGGGTGGGATGATGGGGGTTGATAGGTCATGGATGTGGATCTAGCTAGTGAGGGTCTATAGGCACATGTACATGGAGGTAGTTGTAATAGATAGTAGGGGTAGCATTAGCCACTACATAGGCATAAATTATAGTGTTATAAGGGTAGGTGAACACATTAAAGGGCTAGATTATGACATTATAGGGTCAGGTTACCATTGTGATACATGAGAGGGATTGGGTTTGGACTTCACTAGGATTGGTGACCCAGGAGAGGGACACCTTTAGATAGAGGGGAGAGTAGTGGAAGCACTAGTATGAGCACCAAGTACCATCCATATGACATGGTACTTAGCTAGAATGGAGTAGTTGAGGTATTAAGAGGCCATTGCTCTAACATAGTGTCCAAATCAACCTTAATAGGGTGAGTATAGAGCTATCTCAACAAGTGGGATAGTTTGGAAACTCTAGCTCAGTGGGCCGCTTTGGTGGGTGGACAAGTAGGCATCCTAGGAGGATAGGTACTAGATCATAGTGGTTTCAAGTAGGGCCAGTGGTAGTGGTACATTAGGGGCATGATATATGATATGATATAATGTATAGATATAGGTGTACATGATTTTGATACTGGCCTACGTGTCGATGCAATGAGATGTACATATTTTTGAGAGAGAGAGATATACATTAGTACATGTATTATTTATTTTGATGACATATTGTATACGATGATGTGATGTCAATATATATATATATATATATATATATATATATATATATATATATATATATATATATATATGCATACACACATATGCGTTCACGTGCACACATGCACACATACACACACACACACACACACATGTGTGTGTGTGTGTGTGTGTGTGTGTGTGTGTGTGTGTGTGTGTGTGTGTGTGTGTGTGTGTGTGTTTGTGTGTGTGTGTGTGTGATTTATGTTTCATGGTTCTTGGTTTTGGTTTTGATGTTCTATGCTTATGCTTTATGAGATGTAGACTTAGTAGTTTAGGCATGTGATGATTATGGATGATGCTTATGATTATATGTGATTATGATTATGGATGGTTTGATCTTTATGGTTATTGATGTGGTTTATTTCATTTGATTATGGATATGATGTTTTTTTATTATGATTTGATGTTTATGGTTTGTGATCATGGATTATGTGATGTGTTAAATATGGTTTAATGAAAACACATAAAGCAAGTTAGATAACAAACTAGATGTGGGAAAAGAGATAAGAATCATGAGACATATGTCTACATGAATTAATGATGAGAGGATAAGGACAAAAGTATGCTATTTTTTCATTGGTAAGGACAAAAAAAACTGAAGTTAGATTGGTTTAGGGAACTTAAGCCTTTTTAATACTTCACGTTAGCATGCTTTGGTTGATAAAAAGGTGTCTTGATCACATTGTGTCAAGTAAGCTCATAAGACCTTGATTTGTAAATGGTATAAAGGGGAGGTAGGTCATAGGTGAAGGGTGAATGGGTGATAGGTAAGGTAACCTTATGTGGGTTAGTTTTCCCCTTCTATAGGTGACCTAAAAACTATGTTAGACAAATCCATGTCTTCATGCAAGGTGTAGACTAGTCGATGCGAGAAGTCTACTAATGATAGATATGAATGCTGATTGCAACTTTCTTAGGATAGCTTGTTCTAATTTTTATATGGGATATTTTATTATTACTTTGTTTTGATAGGTTTGTGAAGCTAATCGATTTTGGAAGCTTCAAATGATTGCTTTGATAAATTTGACTTAGCCATCCTTTAAGGGAATGGTCTAAGTTTGGGTTTGTTTATTTTGGTAGCTATCCTTTAAGGGAATAGTCTATCTTTTTAAGCTATTTTTAGATTTTGGGTAGCTATAATATAAGAGAGTAATTTGTAATGCTAGAGACATGTGACCTAAGTGATATTTTGGTATCCCAAACTATTTAGACATGGACAAGTCTATATAGGTTTAGAGGTTTACCTTTATGAGGGAAAAAATTTAACACAAAAGGTTAATGATAGGTGAAAGGGGTGGTTTTGAGAGACAATGATAATGGGATTTTGTCTGTTATGAAATGAAAAGTATCCATGAGAACCATGCTATGGGTAGAGCTGTGGTACCCATATTTAGGATTAGGATATGACTGTGATGGTTAATTACATGGTTTTATGTTGTAATCGGTTGTCCTTAAAAGGATATGAGGAAGGTAAGTGAAGGTGAAAATATTTTAAAATAAGGGGCAAGTTTAAGTTAGACAAAAGGGTGAGTTTGATCCTTCTTTAACAAAAGAAAGGATGTAGATATAAAGCATTAAGTGGTTTAGGTTCTGGTTTGCCTTCAAGAGATGACAAATGATAAGCTCCTGATCCATACTTGTGGGTTATGATGTAGGGTCCAAGCTAATTGAAAGAGAACTTTCCTTGCTTGCTTTTCTCCATATTGGTCACATGTTGATTTTTATTTAGGATGAGGTCTTTGATATTGAATTCTCATTCTTTCAGGTGCTTCTTATAGGCACACTTGATTCACTCTTAGTAGACACAAATATGGTTAAGTGCTACTAGGTGATGCTCGTCAAGTAGCTCAAGTCATGTTAGATGTTCTTTATGATAGTCAATTTCAACAAAGATGTCTTGTAAATATATACAAAGAGAGGGAATCTAGACTTCGAGAGGTAAAACTACCTCTACTCTAAAGACTAGAGAGAAAAGGGTAGCACCCATAAAGGTTTGAATTCTAGTGTGATAGGCCCATAAAACAAAAGGGATGTGTAAGTGCCAATCTCAACCCAAGGCACTAACTAATTTGGTTAACATTTTGTTGAGGGTTTTGTTAGAGGCTTCCACCTACCCATTTGCTTGTGGATGGTAAAGTGAGGAAAATATTAAATTTATGCCAAATGCATCATAGAGACCTTGGACTTAATTGTTTTTTAAAGATTTTCCATTATCAATGATGATCTCATAGGGAACATTGAAATGATAGATGATATGATGATTGCTGAAGTTGACTATCTTGTTGGCTTTAGTCAAGATGAGAGAAATGGCCTCCACCCATTTTGTGAAATACTCAATGGTGGTGATGATGGATTGGTGCCACTATGAAGAATGAGGATTAATTTCCCCAATGAGATTGATTCCCTATTATGAGAAGTACCAAAAGTCCTTAGATACTTGAAGTCCATGGGTCAGTGTGTGATGTAAATTGACATGCTATTGAAATTTAACACACTTATTTACATAATTATAATAATATTAGTTGAGGGTGGGCCAATAGTATCTAAGGTGAAAGATACGATTAGTGATAGATAAACCACTAAAGTGTCCCCCACGTATCCCATCATGTATTTCCTTGATATCATGGGAAGCTTCATGACTACATAGGCAATGAAGAAGGAAGCTATCAAAACCATGTTTATAAAGGATTCCCCCTAGTATGGTATAATGAGAGGTAATATAAATAAAGGATCTTTGGGAATTCCTAAATTTTTTGGGAGGAACGATGTTAAGGTTGAGGTAGTTGAAAGTCTACTCATACCATATATCTAATGGAGATGCCTCCACACTATAAATGGTAGGAAGGTGTGAATGGATATAAGAGGGTGTGATATAATGATGGATGGTGACAAAGAGTTTAGAATCAATAGGTACAGATGGGATTAGGAGGCAAGGGAAATCATTGTATCTATGAATTTATTAGTAGATCATGAAATAGATTGGATAAGGTAATGATAAAATGATGCTAAGAGTACATCTATGAGTTGTTTTTACTTTTTCAAGACATCATTCTTAAATTGTTAGGATCCATTAACCTAGTTGACCACAAGTTGGGAATCACAAAACATACTGATCATCTTAACTCCCAAGGCTAGAGTGGTTTGGAGACCTATTACTAGGGCTTCATACTTAGCCGCATTGTTGGTGCACTCAAAATCAAGTTGGAAGGAAGGAGGATGAGGTTCACCATTAAGGGGAATGAGAATAAATCTAGCACCCCCATCATGCTAGAATTTTTATCCATCAAAGAACATGGTCATTTGGTAGGTGGGATTCTCTTGAGAAAGAGTCATGATGGACTCATCCAAAAATACAAGAGGAAGGGGTTAGTTATCTAGTAAAGGAGCTTTAACCAATTGATCAATAATGAATTACCATTTGATTGACTTATGATGGAGGAAATCAAGGTCAAAATCAGCTAGGAGCATGGGCCCCTTAGCCATATGTTTGTTTTGGTATGGTTTACAGTGCATGTATTTGATTTGGTCAATGTTAGTGATGACAAATTTTTTGTGATTGAGAAGGTAATGAAGAATTTTTGAAGCCACAAAGACTAAGGCAAGGAAAAGTTTTTTGGGATGGGTGTACCAAGCCTCATACTCTATAAGTTCTTGAATTATATAGTAGATAATTTGCTCTTTGTTCTATTTATCATGGTGAGCACACATTACCCCTAAGGAATGGTCAGTTGTAGAAATATAAATGTATAAGGGTTAGTCTTCTTTATGAGGGATAAGAATAGGTGGAGAAAGGAGGTACTCTTTTAGTGAATCAAAGGCTTGTTGGCAGTCCTTAGTCCACTTAAAAGGTGTATCTTTTTTGAGAAGATGGTAAAAGGGTTGACATATATCATATAATTGAGAGATGAAGCGATGGATGGATTAGAACTTCCCTTGTAGGATATAGAGTTGCTTAAGGTGGGTTGGAGGTGGCATATTGAAGATCACTCTTAATTTGGTAGGTTCTATTTTTATTCCTCAAAGAGAGATGATAAAACCAAGAAGCTTTCTAGATAAGACCCCAAAAACACATTTCTTGGGGTTGAGTCAGACATGGAAATGGATTAGGTGCTCAAAGATTATTTTGAGAATGTCTAGATGATCCTTGCAATATTTAAACTTCCCAAGGAGATCATATACATAGTCCTCTATGATTTTATGGATGAGATAATGGAATATATAGGGCATTATATGTTGGTAGGTTGCTTAAATGTTCTTCAAACCAAATCACATGACCCTATAAAAAAAGGTTCCCCAAGGGGTGATGAAGGAAGTTTTATGCTGATACTTGGAGGCAATAAAGATTTGATTATATCTTGAGAAACCATCCATAAGAGATAACATCTCAATGCCAACTGTAATGTCTATTCTAGTTCACCTTATTTTCTATGACTTTATTTTACCTATTCACTCATGATGTGCTTCCTATTTTAGTTTTCTACACCAATTCATCACTTGATGTGCTTTCTACTCTATGATACTTCACTCTTTTAGGGTTATTTAGCTCTAGTTCTCAATTAATTTAACATGTGTTTGTAACCCTGTTCATTCACCATTCACCCTATTTATAGCTAGGTATGTCACCGACCATTATTAATTCCACCAACTAGACTTTATTGATGGTTTTCTCAAGGTATCATGATATCTTTGAGAATTTCATGTCCCATCTACATTAACTATGTATCTTTATTCTACTATCACATTAATTATTTCTACCAATTCTTTAGTGGTGTGACATCCTTTTTCAAATGGTCACTTCTCACTTTTTTTAGGTGGATTTTAGTTTTCCTTAATGATCTCTTTTTGCACTTCTCTTTGATGTAACCTTCACCTCTCTTATTTCAAACTAGGTGTAGCACCTCACATGCACGTAATTCAACCTCCTTAATTCTACTTCTTCTAACTATGCTCCTCTTTTAGTGCACTCCTTTGTTTGGGTCAATTTCTTGCACATCATCTTGCCTTGGCCTATCCCCACCCCATACAAATTGATTGTTTTAGCCCTCTATCACTTGGTATCTTCAACTTATTTGTGCACATTAGAGGGAGTACATATTCTCACCTATCTTGCACTCAATGGATTTGAGCATCTTCTCTTCTCATCTTGCATCTAGATTTGTTGAACATCATATTATCTGGGTTTGTGCCCAACCTAGTTGAACATCTTCTCTTTTATCGGTCTTATGGTGGTTCAACATATTCAAGGGTTCTTATTTCCATCTCACCATGTTCCTCTTGCATGAATGTTTCTTTTTCAATGAGTATTTGATTTATAGGCATCACATACCGATAACTTAGGTGTCTAGCCTCATGCACTTATGGCACAAGTTCTCAACTCACCAAATTGGATTTATACATGGAGTGGTAAAATATAGGGATCTCTATGGCCATATCAGATCACCTATAGCCTATCTACATAATAAGAACCAAATAAATTAAAGAGTTAGAGTATCCTTGGCATGAGTGCCACCCTATTTTTGGTAAGGCTTCAATTAGTTTCCATTGAAATGCCCTTAAAGCATCTTACTGACCACATGTGCATAGTTTACATGTGCCTATTTCTAAAATATGATGGATGACATAGGGACCCATCCATAAAATTTGTAGCTTTCCTAGGTTCTAAAAGTATTAAGATTCATATAATAGGACTAGGGCTCCTTCAGTCAACACCTTACACTTGATATGCTTATCATGCCACTTCTCTTGGTGTACCTTCTCAACTTGTTGACCTCACTTGGCCTAAGCACGCATCTCATCTAAGCACTCTAATTATTCCAACCTTATGCTCAAAGATTATTGGTTGTCAAGGTAGCTAATTTATGTGATATACAAGGAAGGTACCAAGAACTCTAGGGGCAAAACTAATTCTACACCAAACACTAGTTGGAATGGTGTAGCCTTGTTCATGTACTTGTCATGCAGTAGGCCTATAGTACTATAGAGACATGATCATCCTAGTCCTTGAAACCTACATTGCATATCTTGGTAAGGCACATTACAAGGATTTTATGGAAGTCTTTAACAATGTTATTAGCTTGGGGATGATATGGGGTGGTATTATGGTGTGCCACCATGCATTCTATCAGAAGGATGTGCACCATCTCATTGATGAAATGATTTCCTCTGTCACTAATCAAAATTAACAAGCACTCATATAAATTGATGATATTCTCTCATATGAATTGCATAGATATTATAGCTATGCAATTTTTGGTCAGCACTGCCTTATCCCACTTAGTGAAATAGTCAGTTACCATGAGGATATATCTGACCCTTGTGCACTATGTTATAGGGTTTATTGGCCCTAAAAAGTTAATGGCCCATTTATTGAATGGAACCTAGGATAGAATAAGGATGAGAGGCATCACATCCTAATGGTTTAAATTTCTAGTACACTACTATATATCACATGATTATGTGTATTCCTTGGCATTGCTGAATAGGCTTGGCCACCACAACCCTGATTATAGAATATTGTGTGCCATTACATCTCTTATACAATGTCCTCTAGCTATCCCTTCATGCACTTCTTGAAGGATGAAGTCATTATCATGTTCCAAAACACACCAGTGTAAGACTTCATTCCTACTCATCTTGTATAGCTCCCCCTTAATGAGTTATAAAGGGGAGGTGTAGATAGCAAGTTACTTCTCTTTGGAAGATAGTGTTTGTGGCACCATCCTTGAGGTTAAAAAAGTGACAATCTCTGCTAAGTCTTCAAGAATGTGATGAACTTGGTAGAACTATGTGTTTAGCATATCATCCTCAATTGGTGCCATTGTATTGACAAAATTGATGTGGATAAGTGGTTTGGCCCCAAATTTTGTTTTATAGGTTTAAACATGACTAAAAATTGAAACTCTTATAAGAGGACAACCCATCTAAAAATTCACCCATATAAAATAGGTTTGTTTATTAGATATTTCAACACCTCATGATTAGTGAAGAAAGTGAATGGGGATGATATTAGATACTATCTAAACTTATATATGGCATAGACCATTGCTAGTGCTTCATTCTTAGTGGTGGTATAGTTTTTCTCAACCTACATTAGCTTTTTGATTATAAAGGAAATGGGGTGGTCCATGTTACCTTCACCTGGTGGTGCCAAAATGGCACTAATGGCTGATCTTGATATATTGACATCAATGTTAAAAGGAGTCATCTAGTTAGAAAACTAAAGTATAGGTGCACTCACTAATTTTGGCTTCAAAGTGTCAAATGCCTCTTCTTACACCTCTACCTAGTAGAATAGGCCATCTTTGTACAAAAGTTCCTCTAGAGGTATGATGATTTTTGTGTAGCCCCTTATGAAATTAATATTGTATCCATAATGGTATAGGAAGGCATGAACATCCATTTTCATGGAAGGGGTTTAGAGTTAGATGATTATTTTAATCTTTGCTAGATCAATGAACAATACATCCTTGTAGAAGATGTGCCCAAGTAGTGTTCCAAACAAGGTGGTAAAGATGCACTTATTCAAAATTAATAATATTTGGATCTCTCTACACTTGTTAAACATATGTCACAAGTTGACTTTGTGGTCCCTTAAAAGACCATACATGGTCCAATTATCCAGATATACTTGGAGGAACTTGTGGATGAAGTCCTTGAAAGTGGTGATTACCACTCTAGAGAATATAGTTGGTGCATTCTTGAGCCCAAAGGGAATCATGTTGTAAGTGAAATAATCCCATTTAGTAATGAAGGTGGTTTTGGGACTATCCTCCTCCTCTATCTACACATGATGGTAATCTAATAACCCATCAGTGAAAGTGTAGATTTCACAACCTGTGACCTTATCTAGGACTTCATCAATGAAAGGTATTGGGAAAGGGTTATTGATGTACGCAATGTTTAGCATCCTAAAATCGATGTAAATTTGTATGCACCCACACTTATTGATTATGATGACCATTAGAGTTACCCACTCTAATTATTACATTGGGTAGATGACACTAGTGGCTAATATCCCATCGATCTCCATGTTCACCTTGGTGTAGAGATTGGGGTTCATCTGATAGGGGTGTTTCTTGATTGGTCTTGCATTATCTACTAGTTTGATGCTCATATTTCCTAATGAAGGGTGAGTTACCTTCATTTCCTTATAGATACATGAGAATATATCTTGAAATTCCCTTAGGAGGTCAAAAATAGACATGAGCTCTACCTCAAACTATTATACGCTTATAGTGGCCATCTTATGCTCACTTTCCATGCTGATGTCTACTTAGGTGGTATTGAGGGGTATACGATAGGGTTAATTTTTCTCCTAATGAGAGTATTTGACCTACCTCATCCACTCTATTATCTTAACTCAAAGGTGTGTTGGGTCTTAATAATCTATAGGATTTTCATTAATGAGGTGCATGAGCTTTTGCTTACCTACTTGGGGCCTCTAGTTACACTCCTTGGTCTTAGCATCTTCCTCACTGGAGTCACTATGGAGCATAATTTATTTGAAAAAGGTTGTAATTTCTAGTCATTTTTATCTAAACATATCTTTTAAGTGATCTTCTAAGATAGGTATGTCCTTAAACATAGCTTGGTGTATGACTTGTAATGACTCTAGTAATTTGAGGTTCTACAAAAAGAAGGAAAAAATATGCACAAACTTATCCATCAGCATGTCCCAATTTCTTATTTCCTAGTGCATCTCATTGATGATGTACCATGCTCATGCCCATGTCTTCAAATATCTATAGATGGCATGCACTCATAGGCCTCATGACATATTTTCTTTGTAGATCACCCAAGTCTCTTCATAAATCTAGATGTGTGGAATTGGGTTAGAGTTTCCACCGTAGGGGGTATGTCTAAATCCTCATTGATCTTGCCAAATATAGTGCATATGGATGCCTTCAAATCCTACCAAGTGGGAAATTTAAGTTTCTATTTGGTCTACCAGCATGTGGTATTACCTTTTAGCATAAACACCAATGCATCTAACTGATTAATTTCCTTTGGGATGCAAGTCTTAATATCCTATATATACCTCTCAATAGGCCACATTACTTCATACTTATGGTGTGATATAATATTAACCTTACTAAGCTGGATCACCCTCTTTCCTTTCTTCTTAGTGTTAGGATTCAAATTCTTTTGGGGTCACATAATTTTTATCAAGCTTGTTCCAAATAGTCTAGGTCTAGCTTTGTGTACTAGGTGGCATCTGCACCTAGTGACCTCATATGATTCTTTGACCCATCTTTCACAAGATAAATCCATTATATCTAAATTTAATTGGCCATCTTCCCAAGTGATCACCCCTTGTTCATTGGGTTTGAGAGTTTTGATGTCCTATGTCATGATGCTATATATGTGGTTAACCTCATCCTCAAGGTTAACACTCTCAACATAAGGTAGCCCTTGGTATCTTGAGAGAGGTATTACCAGCCTCTCCTTGCCATTTTTTAAGGTTATATAGCAATTATTGAAGCACATATCAATGTTGTTTGCATAATACCATGGCCTTCCTAAGAGTTTTAGGTAGTTATCTTCCTTCATTAGTTCTATGACCTCAAAGTCATCATAGAACTTGGCTCCCATGATGTCCATAATGACATCATTCAAGATCCCTATGGGCTACACTGGGGTCTTATTTTCCATGAGTAACATGTATGGAAATGATCTTAAGGGTGGACTCCCCATCTTCTCCTAGGTGTTAATGGTTAGGATATTGACCTTTGTGCCTGTGTCAACCAATACTTCACAAACCAACCACCCATTGATGGTGGCATCTATTAGCAATTCTTGGTCACACTCATTGTTCTGAGGATGCCTTACTTCTCACATCTACTCCATATGTAGGGATATAATATTTATTGCCTAGGGGATGGATTTTTACACTTGTGATTTATATACATGCCTTAAAATCAATTACTTTAGTAGGGGTATTACCCCTTTTGAATATAAGAGCCATAAGATCTCAGTCAACTCCTAGACTTCAGCCTCCTACTAGTCTTTCCTTCTACATGTCATGGTGGCCTATGCCTCCAAATATTTGACCAATTAGAGTTTTCCCTAAAATTATTGTATCATGGTCATCACTTGTTATAGTATGTCCTTTTGGTATGTAAGATCAAGATATGGTACTACTTTTAGATCAGACTATGTTATGCAATTGATGCAGTTTGACTTACCATATTCGAGGTGTAAGTCCTAGTTTGGCATGGTGGGTGGATGAGTGGTGTGCCCACTCCATGTCATGATATACACCTTTATAATCCTTTTAAGAGTTTATTATGGCTTGGGGGCCCATATTACTTCTTTAGACTCACATCATACCATAGTAGCTCCTCTATCTATGCCAGGTGGACCTTGCATCAACTTCTTGTAGAGATTTAGGTAATCTTCAACTACATGTGGGCCTCAAAAATACCCACATGTTGGGTATGTGGGGTAGTCACACTAATAATTCTTAGTCAACCCACACTTATAACAAGATTTTGGTGGGAATCTCCTTCCACCACATCAACCTTTGTGGCCTCACACTCTTCTTTGGTTTTCATAACCCATGTTGTTCTATCCATAGCTCTCATTCTTTTGGCCTGTCTAGCCACCACCTAAAGTTATTATGCATTTCATCAATGAATCTATAGTTTTCCATCACATGTGTGTAGGTATCACACATATTGTATTAAAATATGGTATTTACTTGACCAACACACTAAAATAGGGGATATTGTTAGGATTTATGAACTCCATGACAAACCTCACAATTAGGGATTATTACATGGACATTCCTATGTCGGCATTTGTTATTTTTGTGCCCCTCTATCTCATAATCTACACACCATATCCCATATTCAGAGTCATGTTCCTATCTAATAGTGATCATTTATAATTGAGAGGCAATCAATGTAATCTATGCTTCTATGAAGGGACTAATCCTAGTGTTGGTGCTTCCTACCACCTCATCTTGGAGCATGGCTTTAAGCACCTCATAGGGTTTCATGAAGGTCTTCATGGATAGTGCTCTTTATAATGGCACTAGTAGGCCCCTAACAAACCATTGCACATGTTGGGATGGGTGGATATCATAAAGAAGCTTGGAGAGGAGAGTCTTGAACCATGTATCATACAAGTGTATGCTTTTGACTAATCCTTGACTAATCTCCTTGAGCACCACATGCTCTATTGTTCAAACTCAATAATGTCAAAATCCTTCAAGAATACTTCCTTCAATACATAATATTCAACCATAGCCTAGTTTGGATTAAAATTTTGATACCAAGTATGGGCATGATCTAGCAAGGTTAACATGAACTATGTTACATTGCACTCAGGTTGAGTAATGCCCCTAGTGTGCCACTGTAACTCACATTTCAACACATGCTCTATGGTATTTTCAAATCTATGATACTAAATTATATGCATGGTCATCTTGAAGTATATCTAGTAGGGTGGTGTCATAAGATTCTATAGTTCCTAGCCTCCTATTGTTTGTGCAATGGGTAGTCCCTTAATACCCCCACTAGTAGTGTTGATCATTGACCCTAATAGAGGAGGTTTCACCATAGATATTGATGGCATGGATTTGCTCACTAGTGGTACTATACAACTTACTATAGGTTATTTCTTGATTGGAATGGTTAACATTCCTTACATGGAAATATTTAAACTTATGTTCATGACACTTAGACTAGTACCTACTTGGTTAGTCATACCATTTCTTAGATCTTTGTATGGGATCACTTATTCAATCATAAATATTTGATATGAAATCTTTATCTAATCATAGTTGATTAGGGTAATAGGTTCAGTTAACATTCTTTTATTCTCAATGGGGGATCCCATGTATGGGATTGCATTTCAAGTTCAAAGGGGGTAGGTGCCTTTAGATCATCTTCAAGCACCTCATCTTATAATAACTTGTTACATCCCACACCTGTCTATGGAGTCTGACCACTGTTTCTTCCTCAATCCCAGTGCACTATGGTCTTTTAAAATATCCTTCCCCATGTCCTTCCTTCTTTGTATAGGTCCTCTCGACACTTCTAAGTTACAGGTCTTCCATCAACCTTCATCTATGCTTACCATAGTTCAACCTCTAGAGCTCTCAAGTGTCAAGTTACTATTCCTCTTCCATGGAACCTTTCCTACACTTCCCCCTTCTTCCCCTCATGCTTGCACATAATATTATTGAGTCCATTGATGAACACACCCCTCAATTCTTGAAGAAATTCATGCTCTACTTCTTCTGAGTGTAAAAAGGTTGACATTGTGAACTTCAACACATAGCTATTCAAAGCACCATCCCATCACTTATTTATGGAACATGTACACACCTTATCTAGGATTTCCAACCTCTCTATGTGCTCTATAGTCCACTCAAGGTGCTATCCATAATTTCTTCATCTAGTATCAACATAATAAACTAGCCATTTATATACATGCTTAGGTAGCCCGTAGAAGAACACTTCATACAATGGGTCATACAGATAAGTATGCACCCATTTTTTTAACTTTTCTCTTTAGCACATGGGATGATTCTACATGAAGTAGTCTTCAACTTGCTCTAGCTAGCACTTAATATTATTGAGAGATAGTTAGAGCATCACTCTATTGTAACATCTTAGCAAAAAAAATCAATAGGTCCTAATAATGGAACCAAAATGTTGTAGTAAAGTATGTAACTTAAGTAGGCATGGTACTTGGTCATGCATAAAACTCTAGTTATCATGTATTTCTAGGGTTAAATGAGGTAGGTGTAATGGGAGCAAGGTTTAGCATACACAATTTAAACACATTGACATGATGGAATCAATTTCACATATGGCACGAACCTTATGCACTCACCCAAAGTGTGGTAGTGAAGGGACTAAGTTCATGTTGGGTTAGTTACATCATTCTATAGCCAAGGGGTATGTAGGGTTTGCATGCTCAAGTAGAGGGGGGTCAAAGCCTTATCAATGCATGTAGGCTAAGGAGTCCACTTGGGGGTGTCCATTCATCCTAAGGTTGTTAGTTGGTGCTATATCTATCATGAGGTCTATTGATAGTAGTTAAGAGAGCTAAGTGGTGTGAAGGTGCCACTTACTACTAGGGTGGAGTCCTAGCTCCTCAATATACCATATAGAAAAAGAACACCACAACCATTCTATAATAATTTATATTCATTCATTGATATCTTGTTCTATTATAATAACTGGTAAAAGCCTTCACTAATTGATTCTAATTCTACTTATGCTAGAGGCTCATAGATGAACATGGATTAAATTTTATTTTTGGCATTCAAAAAGATTACTCCTAGTGTCTCTCTTCAATTCTCCAAATCTTCACTATAAAATTAAATCATCATTCTTTTATCTTTGAAGGTCACCTTTAAATAAGTGTTGGCTACTCCTCTTGTTCACTGGATAGGCATGTGTTGAAGGATGAGTAGGTGATACCTTGTTGAATCCATTATGCCATATAGGATAAATAGGTGCAAGACAAGTTGTTTGTCATGTTATTTCATCTATTTACTCCACTACTTAAACCTTAATTCCCTTGAGCCCTGAGCCATCACATGTAGGACTGGGGTGGTATTCCTTGAGGCTTGTAATGATCTTTAACCATCAGCTAGCTGGCATGGGGACTATGAGATTTAGTCTAGTCAAAACCAAAGTTTATAAAAATGGGGGTCCTTCACTTCCTCTAATGGTCTCTACACTCTGGGATGTGCCTTAGCTGGCACAGGACCAAGTCTACCAAAAAAGGGGCCCCAATATTAAAAATTTGAAGGTTTATGGGGATAATAAAATTGGTCACCCATCAAGTGAGAAATCAAGATACAACCAATAATACCTTGCTTAAAACTTAAAATCATATGGTATGGGACCTAATTGAATACTTTGATTCCTTCAATATATAACCTATACCAAGGGATTCAAATAAACATGTTGATAGATTGTCTACGATAGGAGCACAATTTGATGCATTTGCTGATATAGGGAAGGAGAAATATTAGTTTCATATCAAGGTAATTTTGAGGCCTTATATTATAGATAATGAAGTGTCATGAAAAGTGTTTGAAAGTGATGAACACACTGCACACTTCTTACAAAATGAGGCAGAATTTTCCTCAAGGAACCAAAAGAGACTACATGATAAATATGAAGAACAAGTTTTTTAGCTGAAGACAAAAAAGATACCTAAAGGAAAGATTAATTTAAATATTTTTTTGAATGAATATGAACAAAATAAGAAATAAAGAGTGATAATGTCCATGATAGAAGAGAACTATGAGAGAGTCACAATTTACAAGGACAAGATTCTAAAAATTGGTAAGACATGTTCTCTAGTTGAGAGGGAGGCCTTTATTGAATCATGTAAAGAGTTTCATTAAATTTTTGCTTGGGAATATAAATATTTTAAAGGGTTTGAGCCAAGTCTAGCTCATCATAGCATTGACTTAGAACCTAGAGCTAAACTAGTCAGGCAGAAAAAAGGCCTATCAACCCCAAGATAGAGAAACTCATGAAGAAAGAGTTAACCAAGTTGATTGAGTCTAGGATCATGTTTCTTATCAAAAACTTATCTTAGGTGGCTAATATTGTACATATCTAAAATAATAATGGATAGATAAGACTTTGTATGGATTTTTGAGACCTTATTAGGGTGTCTCTCAAGGATCATTATCCACTACCTTCCATGGAACAAATTTTGCAAGTTTTTAAAGTTCTCAATGCTTTTCACTCCTTGATGGTGATTCAGGCTACAATCAAATATTGGTGAATGAATAATATCAATTCAAGACTACCTCACTACAAAATGGGGGACCTTTGCCAATAGGAAGATGCTATTTGGTTTATCTAATGCTAGAGCTACATTTTAAAGGGAAATGGACATGGCTTTTAAAGGTTTGATCAATGAGATTTTGCTTGTGTACCTTGATGATATAACTATTTTTTTGAAGGATGATAATTATCATATGGAACATCTAAGGCAAGTGTTTAATAAGTGTAGGGGGTATGGAATATCCCTTAATCCAAAAAAGTGCATCTTTGTTGTCTATGAATGTAAGTTATTGGGTCATATTGTTTCAAAAGAAGGCTTGTATTTTGACCTCAAAGGGATTGAATCTATTCTAGGATTGTCTTTGCAACTTTGTTAAAGCCTATCAAAGCTTATTAGGGAAAATAAACTTTGTAATAAAGTTTATTCTAGTCTTTGCAACTTTGTTAAAGCCTATCACAACCATGTTCAAGAAGAACCAAGCTTTTACTTGGACAAAGGAAGGTAAAAATAGCTTTGAGGCAATCAAACAAGTAATTACAAAATATCCTACTCTCTTAAACCCAAAATTTTCCAAATATTTCATAATCTATATCTTTGCTAACCTTGATACAATCTCAGCTATGCTTATGCAAAATAATGATGAAGAGGTAGAGAAACCAATTGCATTCTTTAGCCAAGGATTGGAAGATTATGAGGTTGAGTATACATTTATTGATAAACAAGCTATAAATATGATTAAAGGATTGGAAAAATTCAAAAACATGGTTTCAAACAATAAGATACATGTCATGGTTTCTCATCCTAGCACCAAGGATTTTTTTCCTAAGCAAAGACCTCAATGAAAAGAGAGCTAGGTGGATTACAAAGGTAATGGAGTATGATGTAAATATTAAGGTGACAAACTTGGTAAGAGAAAAAGGGTTATGTGAGAATTTAGATTCAAATTTTCAAGATCTGAAAGAAGAATTATTGATCAACCAAGTTCACCCCCAATCAGTTGATCACATACATGTTTAATTTTGGACACAAGACATCATTAGTTTTCTTCAAAATGGTGGGTACCCCAATGGCTTGAAAAAGTCTCAAAAGAGGTATTTTAGATTGCAGACCATTCCTTACTATCTTATAGATGTTGTTCTCTTTAGGAAAGATGTGAATGGTGTACTATTGAGGTGTGCTAACAATGATTAGTTTGGTATGCTATTGGAAAAGTTTCAAAATGGTGCAGATAAAGGTTACTTCTCTCCTAAGATGAAAGCTACAAAGATAATGAGGGCTGGTTACTATTAGCCTAGTCTTTTTAAGGACTATTACCATTAAGCTAAGATGTGTCTTCAATATGCCTTCTTTTTAGGTAAAAAAACTTGCATCCCTTCTATTGAATCCTATCTAAGTAGACTAGCCTTTCATGCAATGGGGCCTTGATTTCACTGGTGTGATCAACCCTCTATCAATTTTTGGACACAAATGGATATTAACTACTACTGAATAATTCACAAGGTGGTTAGAGGCTATTACATTGAAGGATGCAAGTGAAAATTCTATCTTGGAGTTTTATGAGAGCATTATAATAAGGTTTGGAGTTCCCCATGTTATCATTTTTGATAATGCACTTGATTTCATAAGTGATAAAACTTTTGATTGGGTAAATAGGAATGGAGTTTACTTGAGTACCTCATCCAACTATTACCCTCAAGGTAACGGATTGGCTGAGTCTAATAATAAGAATCTAATCAAGATCATCAAGAGGACATTAGAGAATAATCAAAGAGCATGGCACACCAAGTTCAAGACAACATTATGGGATGATATGATTACTCTTAAGAGATCAATTGGTACCTCTCCCTTTGTGCTTATTTATGGGAGAGAGGCTAGGTTGTCCATATCTCAAGAACTCCCTACTCTAGAGCTTGCACATCAACTATAACTACTTGAAAATACTCTAATGGAAGTCAGATTTATAGAACTAATGTAGCTAAAAAATGTAAGAGACAATTCACACAAAGCCATAAAACACCATCAAGTACTCATGAAGAAGTACTTTGACAAAAGAATGAGTAAAAGAGTGTTCAAGGAAGGTGAATTGGATCTAAAATGGGATGAGGATAGAGTAAAACTAGGTAGACATACAAAGTCTGATGCTTTATGGAGTGGCCCTTACGTCATTAGCAAGTGCAATCAAATAAACTCCTTTCAAATAACCAAGATGAATGGAGAAGAATCACCTATCTTTTTGAATGGGATACATCTATAATTCTACTATTAGTCCTTACAAGTCTTTTTTATAAATAGTAGCATAGGTGTGTGTGTTTATTATAGTTTTGTTTTGGCTTGGTTGTGTTCCCTAATTGTTCTAGTTGAACACATGTGTGTTTCCTTATTTTTACTATTGTGTTACCTAAGAGCTTTGTAGCATAGGTGATTTTCCTTCCTTTTGTTTGGTGTGTGTCTTTGATTTTTATTTTTTGTGTGTGAATCAACCAACTTGTGTTTTTTGAGCTGAAGGTCTATTCAAGTCATTTTGGGTGCCTATATACATGACTCCATGCCCAATATAAGGATTTAGGGAACTATTCTTAGGCATAATAGGCATGCCACCCCTATAAATTAACAAGAATGTTCTCCAATTTTCACTCCCAAGTTTTTCATCTTTTCTTTCATTTTGGCTAAGTGCAACATTCATAATTTGTCTATCAGAGGAAGCTTTTGTTCATTATTTTTCCACAAGTGTTATTTCATTTAGAAGTTTTATTTTGGGTTTTTTGCACAAGTGTCAAGAATTGTTTCAGACATTTTATTTGAAACAATTTCCCTGAAGAAGCTTTTGTTCAGTCTTTTGGCCAAGTGTTATTTCCTCATTCTAAAGGAATTGTTCTATAGGTAAAGGCATTAACAAAAATCCCAAAGGAATTGGTCCTTGAAAAAAGTTTGAAGGGAAATTTCAAAAGGTCCGAATGGATATTTCAAATTTTTTGAAAGATCATTTCTCATGCAAGTTCCCTACACACTTTCCTGGAGGGTTTTTTCTTGAGAAAGTATCCTTTTAAGGCTTTTAGAAGAGGCATTTTCAAGATTTTTTAAGGGACATTACAAAAAGTTAAAGGGCATGCTCAATATTTTTGAAGAGGAATTTAAAAAAAGGCTAAAGGGTTATTATCAACAAAAGTAGGCCAAAATAAAAATTCAAAGGGCACTTTTCAAAAAAATCGCTGAAAGAATTATCCATGGGAAAATAGGTCTGAGGAAAATACCCTAAAAGAATGGTTCTAGTAGAGTGATAGTTACATAGATGTCAAATTTAGGGTGATGGGATATACATTAAAATTCAAATAGTGATGGGCTAGCCATTGGTGTTTAAACAGTGTGTTTGAAGTAGATCAATGGTCTTCACTCAAATGCTCAAAGATCTAAGGGCTCACATTCTTCATCTATTGAAGATTAGATAGAGTGAAATAAAGTAGATCAAAGGGCTCATATCACCTTGACTAGATCAAGATCTGAGTCATTTTCGATAGCCAATCAAAATAAGAAAGGTTAAGGGGTTCTATAGGGATTGAACATTTGACTAAGGTCAAGCTGGAATGAGATTTCTAGGGATGTTTGTAGACATACACATGGAGTCAACATTATGACAAATGCCATGAAGGTATACACACAAGATTCAAGAAATTCCATCTCCAAGGCGAATATAATGAAAAGGACTCTCCCCTACACTGTTACACACGTCAGTGAGCTAGTGAGAAGCTATTAACATCAAGACAAATCTACAATAGGTGGACTCATTTGAAATGACCACATTGATACCATTACTCAGCCTAGAATATCTTGATTCTATTGGTGCAACCATTGGGGAATCATCTTTGAGAGAGAAAGATGACTCTATAACCACTTTAGGTTACATGAATCAATTGAATGGTTTGAATAAACATCATTTGTAGAGATAGCTACAGCCACGGTTGGAGGATTATAACAAATTAATTCCTCTTTTTATTTCTAAAAAACCTCCCCTCTCACTTCCTTTTTGCTATAAATACAACCCTTAGGCTAGTGAAAATAAGTTTCACATAATATATGGTGAAGCCCTGGTAGATTGATGTCATATTTTCCCTTTAAGCATTAGTACAAGTCTTTTTATTTCAAGTTATGAACAATTGTTCAAGTGTGTAAGTGATGTATAGTGATAAAAAATGATGATTTTCATCCTTCTGTCCTTTATCCTTCACACTTGATCAAAATTTCTTAGTCTAATAGGTCATATAGAGGGTGTTCAAGTGTGTTAAATTGTTGTAAGTGTATAACTATTATTGGAATGTATAATATACCTTTTAGTTCATTTTCCTTATGTTATTTTATACATCTTGCCTCTATAATTAAATACTTGTGTTATAATCCTTAGATCTTGAAGATGGTGTATGTGTTTTGTTGTATTGTACACTAGAATATGATATTCATGTGGAAGATAATCTTGGTGCATCACCAATCTTAGAGTAGGTTTCCTTTTATGAAATTTATAACTCTTTTCCCTTCAAGCAAATTGGTTTAGATAGAAGTTATTTTTTAGAGATACATTCAAGGATCTAGCCCTTTTAATCTAGAGGTTCATTTCCTCTATATGTATATCCACATGCCTAGAAATGTTCTAATGTTGCCCAAATATGGAAGAGACTTGAAAAATCTCTTCTAGGGTACAAGATTTGGTGACAACAAGTATCCCTCTCAGTATTCTCAAGGTGTGATCACTCATATTTGCTTCATATTGTTCATTTCTTGTTCATACAGTAGTGCATGGTCAAAGAAGAATGTTGTCAATGGGCAAGATTGAGGTAGTCATGGTAAGGATTGGTATGCATAGTGACATCAGTAGTTTTTATCATCTCTAAGAGGAGATACATTCATGATTTTGGATTTGAAAACATGTAAATGTCCTCAAGAACAATAGGTAATCCCAATTTGTCATTGTGTTAAAGGGGGAGAAAGTGTTTGTAAAGGGAAAAAGAGTATGTGCATAGTTTTATTGGCTTTAAGAAAATTTAAAAGTGATTACATCAATGAAAAAGGGGAATATTTTTTAGGTGTTGTAAATTATGACCCTAAGGTGTACAGGTGTGTTTATTAGTTGATATGAATGCATGGTTCTCAATGACAAAGTGTGCCTTATTGATCATGCATGGACCCTATTGTGTTTGCTTGATTAGGCAAGGTGATGGATGTTGGTGATGTGTTGACCATGTTTTAGGGGTCATATGAGGAGTCAATATTTATTTGTGTACTTGTGTAAGTGAAAAGAATTATTAGAATAGTCTTATGAAGGTTTAGGTTCTCCTAGTTATCTTGGCTGAACTTCCTGAGTAAGTAGATTGATGACATTAGAATTCACACATGTGAATGTGTCATAAGAAAGAGGTCACATGGGTCTATTGAGATTTATGCCTAGATCATGTTTTTAAAATTTCAAGTCTTGACATGATGTATATAAAAAGCTATGGTAGTGAAAATATGGTCTTTCAATTAGATTTCATTAGTTTCCATAGTCAAATTTGCATTAAAAAGTGATTGTAGGAATTTAAATATTTGAATTTATAAAGGAAAACCAATCTATAATATTTTGTTAATAAATTTTGATGATGAAAAAATGTGATGGTGGTATAAAAATTAAAGTGGTAGATAACTTAAAGGGAAATCCAAGAAAAATTATTTGGAGGTTTGATTGGTCATACATTGACATTTATTGTGGTCCAAAGTTGATTGAGGGTTTGACCTTCTTCTTCAAATCACCCGATAAGGATGTTTGAGATTTTATTGATAATGTTTGGATGTTTCAAGGTGAAGTATATATTGGAGAGTATTTTAGACTCTATAAGGATCATTTTTATGGATTTTAGAGGTTTGAAAAATCCATCTTCAGTATGAATAACCACTTACAAGATAACTTTTGGTTCATTCATGGTGTTTTCAAGTACAAGGAAAATGATTGATAGGTTTTGCATATACAAAGGTGTGTAGTGATGAATGTTATCATTTGAGGATGGCTTAGGTGTCATGTGGTGTGGACCTATTTTCTTTAAATTGGTCTTGTGTTTTTAGTTTTTCTTGGTGAAGTGATAAAAGGATGAATAAGTCTCCATGGACCTATAAGGGATTATTAGGCCTAATAGAAAGGTGTTGTTACCTAAGGGTGATCTATTTAAGATATGGAAAACATATGTAGATTAAATTAATCTTATTCTAAGTATGATAGAAGCTTTAAGGGTTAAGGCAAGTCTTATGGTTGACCAAGAAGGTGATGATCATGAAGGCTCTATAAACGACATAAATAAAGATGAATGTTTCTAGAGTTGACATGTAGAGTATAGAGAAGGGTAAGTATGATTTGTGGATAGATTGAAGATTAGAGTAGTGTGAGGGATATGTGTGTGACCTAGAGGTTAAATTTCTAATGTTATAATAGTGTTATTGTAGGGTTGAATATTGAATATGAGTGAAGAAGTATAAAGTGATCCAAAAGGGTGTTCTGGATGTATTGATTATATGTGAAGGTTTGAGAGAGTGTTAAGGGTTGAAGATAATTACTATTCACTCTTTCTCCATCAGATTAAAATTAAATCAGAACTCTAGAGGTGTTGATATCAGAATGTGTTGTGTGGGTGCTCGACATCTAGGATAAGTGGGTACTTGTTCATGCTTATGGGTTGGTGATCCTTGTGATGTGGGTGATTCACTAAAGTATCTTGTTTTTGAATACATTATAGGACTATAGTCCACTTGTTTATATACTTAAGAGTGGGTTTTATCGCCCATGAGGGTTTACAACATAATTCATGTGTTATGTGCCTTGATATTTAATAGTTTCCTTGTTCATTACAATATCTAATTTATATTCTTCGTGATTTATTATATTAATTGGTTGAGAGTTTGAAGTTTTGGAATTGGAATTGAATTTCTTGTATCACTAATTCACCCCCATCTTAGTGATTATACCTATAATAAATTTCTCTTGCTAGATAACTTAAACTAATACTTCTTCTTGTAAAAGAGATAGAAAGGGGGTATAATATGACTAAGAAAAATAAAAGGGTGATATAACAAATTAATTGACACTCACATAATCTTGAAATAAAAACTAACTCAACATAAGATAATTTTTATTCACACAACTTCAAAAACTAGCTAATTTTCTTAAGTATTTCTAAAACTAGGCTCACCAAACAATACATGAAGCAAAGAGGAGTTGAAAAAATCACACAAAGAATATATAAATGGTGGAAATATCTCAATTTCAAACCTGAAACTAACTTTAAAACACCTAAAAAGAGGTAAGAAAGAAATATAATGGACATGTAAGAACACTTATTCACAAAGCCATCATACACAAGTTTACTAAACATAGTTTAGAGGCAAGAGATAAGTGAAAAATGATCTTTATTGATTTGAAAGGTATTTATTACACATTTTGATAAGGTTTTACATTGTCAAATGAGATTATCTTGAAAAAATGGGGGAGAAATAAGAGATATAAGAGAAAAGGGGAAGAGGGAGAGAAGAAACAATCAAACAAAATTAAATAAATTAAACACAACCAACTTATATGGAGTCTCAACCACATTTTTATCAATTATAACTAATCCAACCTCAATATAATAAACCTCATTAGTCTAATAGCCTTTAAGCCCTCTCATTGGCTTAGAAACACACTAGAAGATAAATTTTTTTGAGGATGATGATGTCATGATCCACTCAAAAGGGAAAAGTCTCTAAATACTTTAAAAAATCATTAAATGCTCCATTTATCCTCCTAAACTCAAAACTTCTCTCTCATGAGCTTCTACGCCCCCTTCTACTTGCTCTTCTAGAAGATGTTAAGCAAAATTTAGTTGACTTAACATTTTGTGCTTAACTAACCATGGAGGTTATATTTTGATGTTTTATTCTATTTTAATCTTGAATTTTCTCCTCCAACCTGAAATAAACTTCATGAAACCTGAAAATATCATAGACCCCATTAATGGAGGTCACAAGTTTAACTAACCCTCAACTAGTTGCCTTGAAACCTGCTCCCAAGGCCCTTTGGCATCCTAAAGACCACTTCTAGACTTATAGAATACCTCTAAACATCCATGAAATTAATATGAGGAATTAAATGAATATATGGATAACCTTAAATGATACAAAAATGGTGGAAATCACCATTAAACCTACAACAACACATAAAATGTCAAAAAATTAGGGTTTTAACCCTTTAGCTCAACCAGGCACCATAAAAATCCTTTTTAAGAGATCTAAGTGCCATATAAGTATGTTTTAGGTCCCATTAGACATATTACATGGATTTAGACCATTTTTATCTTTGAATACCTATAAAAGTAAGCATTTTGAGCTATTTTCAGCCTCTTAGGCACCCAAACATGCCAAATTATTCTAAAAAATAGGGTGGTCAATAGGTTTAGGGATTAATATACACATTATAGGTGGTTTTCATGTGATTATAGTCCATTTTATGGATGTATGATTCTAAAATCACAAAATTGGTCAAAAAGTTCCTTTGCAAGCTTAATCAAGCTCACCTTAAAGATGACTTTTCATACAATATGGACCATTATACCACCAATTATTTCCATGGATATATATTACATATACCCATTCAACATATATGAAAATATTGGGCTCCCATGTAGAAGGTATGAAAAGATACACATGTAAAGATAATTGCCTATAATGTTTAGAAGCATTCTAGACATGCTTACACTCTTAAATATTATTTATAAAACTTAGGTCCTTAACCAAAATCAATCCATAATTAATTTAAATTAAATAGGTTTACTCCAAACATACTATAATCACTTGGTCCAACTCTTCATGGTATGAAAGATATGAACATTTGAAGAAGGGCTAAAACTTGGTGTCTTAAGCTTGAAAGGCTCAAATTTATCAAAATGACCAATTTTAAATTTAAAATAATATTATTTGATTTATAAAATATTAGTCACTTAAAAAATCTCATAACACCTTTTAAAATGATCAAAAACTAACTTGGCTTTTTATGCCTTTGAGATTGCCTGTGGGGTTTTGATCTTGCTTATGGGGTTTGCATGAAGTTTCGAGTGTGAAAAATATTTAAATGTATTAATAGGATTAAAAAAATATTAAAATTATTTTAAAATACTTCCATAATCTTTTAAACCTCAAACACACCTTAAAACTCCAAAAAGTATGCCTTTACCAATAGTGACCATTATGAGACATGGAGGGGACTGTGTTTAAACATAGGTAACTTACACTTATAATATTACAATAAAGAGATTACTAATATGTATATTAGGTATTTATTATAAATCCTACCAAGTTTCAAGTCTTTTTTATGCTTACTTTGTCATGTACACCCTTTTTAACAAAATTTACCTTGAGTTGCCTACTTGCTTCCTCCATGCCTATACTTGTCTTTATTCAAAAGTTTGATTGAAAATTATGAATTTTATCACTCATATCATAAAATATAATTTTTTAACATCATATTATATGGTTTTAATACATACCCAAGGATTAAACTACTTTTTAGTACCCAAAAATGACAAAACTTCAACTGACCTCTAATGGTTGCCTTCTTGACTACAAGAGGTCTGTGTAAGAACAAAGATAAATTTAAATATTTATATGAATATTATGATGTAATGGTATGATTTTTTAGGTAATTTAAACTATTTTTACCAATTTTTGAGCTTTAAATAAACCTATAGATGCCCCAAAATGACTAATTCGTCTAAGGTAGGCTCTAATGTTGACTGTGATTAGACATAGGGTTGACTGTAATAAAATAGTGAATATTTACCATTTAAAAAAATAAAAACTATTTTAAATAGGTAAATTATGTCATAATGATACTCTTCACCAAATTTTGTGATTATAACATGCATATTTTGGCTTGTAGGCCATTTTTGCCAAAAGCTAGTGACATGTGTCTGCTTGGTCAAATTTCACAACTGAGTTTTATTCCTTTTTGAATTGGTTTTTGACTTATAATGATGATTTTTATTTTAAATTATAATTTAAATTATCCTTTAATTATTCCAATCTTCATTGGTGTTCCTTCATCCTCATGCAACTCATGTATGACTTAAGCTCCTCAAGGAAAATCTATGGATGCCTATGTGCTCAGTGATGTAGGTGATCTTAATGATGAGCTGGGATGATTTTATCATGCTATTTAGTTTTTATATGATTAATTATGATTATAAAACCCCTTATTCTCTTAAGACACTTCCTTGAACATGAAATCCTTGTATACCATCTTCAATGCCAACTTGAAAATAAGTCTATGTATGACAAGGCTGTAGATGGAGATTATGAGGTGACTTTGACTTTTAAAACATTATTTGGTGACCAAAAACCTATATGTTTTGATGAGATTAAGATTAAATTTATCTCTATGGATCCTTTAAACCACTATCTTGAACATGAAACCTTCTTTCTAGACCATTAACCTTCATCCTATCAACCAAACTATAGAAAACCCTATAGTTGCCCTTTTTAGACTATAGGTGGTCAGTTCATGGTTTATTAAATTTAGGATTTTATTCCATTTTTATTATCTTGAAGAATATTCTTGGAACAAGAAGATTCTTTATATTTTTTTTTCCTTAAACACCTTTGTGGATGGATAGAGATCTACCACTCCTTAGTGACCTTGACTGTGGTCAATTTTTAAAACTCTCTCAAACTCTTCCTTGGAAAAAACATATGACCTATTTCTTGAAATATCATTTCATTATATATAAAAATTCATTAAGGACTCTACCTGCATATTATATCTTGAAAGATCTTAGAGAAAGTAATATGCTTTTATGTTGTCTTTAGGTCACTACTCAGGGTGAAGATGACTGAGATTGGTCTTTACGAGTCCTTTTAGCATGATTTTGACCTCAATAAGATTAATATTATACCATAGACACTTCATACCATCATGAAGTTATATACCTTATTCATGTTTAGAACATGACTATGTACTAAAATTCTTATATTCCCTTATGACTGTAGGTTCATGCTTTGGTGAATGACTGCATATATAAGATATCCTTGAGTAGCATCTCCTTTATGTTGATGATAATAAAACCTTATTGCTGCCATGAGTATAGATTTGAAGCATGAACCATCTTAAACACTTTGTTTACATACTAATTGCCATGAAACCTATGACTGTGTTTCCATGGATGTGGGTGTGTGTCTTGAGAGGGTTACAGGTGATTAATTTAAGGGAATGAATTTTCAACTGAGTCTAGGTTTAATGAGTCTCTTCCAAGGTCATATGAAGTAGAGGACATCCACTAAAAATCTCACTTTTACTCTATCATAATGCAAGCCCTTGACAAAGGTTTTCTTAGCCTGTTCTACTCTAAGGGATTATTTTATTATTTTAATGTATTTAAGACCTTAAACATTATTTTTTAGTTTCATTTAACCCCAAAATAAATTTATAAACCCTTCAAAACATAAGCTCACACTATGCACCATTCTTAGTATCTTGGCTTGCTTAGGTTCCTACTAGCCCTTTTTTGGTCAAATTATTCTTGTACGAATAAGTAGAGGTTCACTAAGAGAAAGCAAGCTCCATTTAAAAAACCCTTTATTATTTTATTTATTTTTACCAGGTTTAAAAACCCAACTCCACCTTTAGACACCTTTCTAGATTCCTTTTTGGTCTCCATTAGGCCTTATTTAAACCCCACAACACATAGTCCCCTGTATCTTACACGTAAAATACTCAAATGTTCCCAAACCCATTTATTCACTTAGGTCACCTTTAAATCTATAAGACTATAAATTTTTGGAAAATTTGGAGGGTTAAAACTCTTGAAATTAGCAAAACCCTAGTTTAGGGTTTTTACACCCCTGTTCAAACCTGAGATCACAATAAATTCATTTTTATGAGTTCTAAAGGGTATAAAATGACCAAAAATCCAATCCTACATCTATCTTCACTTCCTATAACCCCTCCAATTGGATATATCCTTTAGTTGATCTTCATTTTCTTAAAAATAACCTAAATACAAAAAAATGTGCATAAAAAGGGGATTGTGCAAGGTAGTGAAGATTACAACTTACAATGTATTTGGTTATAGGTCACCATACAAAGTTTTAAGTCCTTTAATAGGTATGTATAAAAATTATATAACTTAACCAAAGTTCAAAGACCCTCTATTCAATATATTATAGCTTCTCTTCAAGATTCCTTTCATGCCAAGGATAGGCTCATTAGGGTGGCTATAGGTGTAAATTAAGGTGAAATTATGTGATTCCCCTGTCTTCATATCCCTCCTTGAAAATTTAATCTATCCTTTTCATTTATATCCCTTTTAAATATGAATTTCAATGATTGAATTGTCCCTTGATGATAAAATAAGCCTCTTGAGCCTTATAAAGTCCTTATTGTAGGTGGTACTCCTTGAAAAGGTACATGCCTATAGGTGCATCCTTTTTAAGAAATTGTAGGTGTATTTTGGTATTATTGTATTTCAAGGTTAAATTTTACTTATACACTTGATTTTTAAGTAATTTAAGTAATCGTCAAGCCTACTAAGACCCTTGATAATCAAGTAGGCCTCGTACTATAGAAGAGTCTTCAAATTTACAAGGTAAGCCTTCCTTGAGATAGGAAAGACCTATAAGTGGTCCTCAGGACTCTTAAGGCTTCCTCTATTTTGATAATTTATGATTGAAACAATCTTAAGTTATTATATTAAGCCTTTAATTTATTTCTTATATTAGACCATGCATTGTTAGTTTGTATTAACCCTTGGAGGTGATGGTGTTCTATGTTCCACCGTGCCCATAGGTGTTTGTTTGGTCTTGGATCCTATATAAAATGATTAGATATCCTCTTTAATCCTTCAATATAATCTCATATTCACCTATGTCATCTTATATCATGTAGTTATAATATCAAATCATGAAGGTAACCATTCTTTAAACCACTGTTATCTTATAATTAATTGTATTTGACTTTGTTGAGGTAAGAAGGATTTTGTAGGTGAATTACCATTATTTAAAACCTGTGGCACAAGTTTTAATGTTTCCTTATAGGTCCTTAGAGGAATATCCAAATAGTATGTATTTATGTTCCTATGTCCAAGCTCATGTCATGGACCTATGAGAGTTTATAATCAGTTGTGGGTGAGTTGTCTCAGGGCAAAGGACACCTGTATGTGTATTTATAGACCAAAAACATAGTACTCCAACATTCATTGATGCTATTTGAATCCTAATAATTCCTCTCACTTTCCTAAAACCAATTTTCATGGTGATATATTCTTGTATTTCCATTTTTAGGTGCATAAGGTTAGTTGAAACTCAAAACTTGTAGACATCACTGCCAAACTTTAGTGAACAAATTTACAATTTTGAGGCCTTTAAACACTACTATCCTTTAGTCACACATTTATTTTTTATTGTCAGGATCTTCCCCTAGGATAGGGATACATAGTGTGTGAATATAAACTCATCTAGGAATAATTTTTTTTCATCATATGCTAGCTTCAAAAGGGTGCAGAGCTCTATTTTGGGACTTTTAGGGAATTTGTCCCTAAAGCTCAGTCTTTCACTTGAACATGACTTGTTCAAACTTGATTACTCACCTAATGTCTCAAACATGTATTTCATGATATCATTAAACATATATAAAATTTATGAGGGTTTTGAAACCATGTATAACCTTTTCATGACCATGCTCAGATCTGTGTGGTAGGTTATAGGTGGTCATTTTTAGGTTGCAGGGTAGTTACTATGAGTATAAGAAGTAAGAATGATGTATAAGAATCTAATGAGGTTTATAACTTCTCAAGGTATCCAAATGAATTATTTTCACCATGAACGATTTTAATAAAGATAAATACTCTCAACTCAATGTTCTCAGCCTCTAATAGGTATGCCTTAACATTGCAGACAAGGCAGTGAATACAAGACTTGAGCAACATGTATGAAAAGTGACCTTATAGTTCATCTTGAACCTCCTCATATTATTCAAACAAGATATTTAAACCATGAAATGATTGAAACTAGACAATTTCTCCTTTTCAATGTGATGATCTTCTCTATAGCCCCTGTAGGTGATCATTCATAGTGGATGACTGTGCATACATGGGAAATAGACTGTCACAATCCATTTTTTGTAATTTTAAGGGATATTGATTGATTTTACATGAAAAAATAATGTGTTTAAAACCCTTATAACTCTTCTTAACATCTATATGAAACTCTTTAGGACCTCACATACCTCACTCAGTTAAATGTGTATAGAAATGTAGGAAATTGACTATGTAACCCATGTTTTTGATTGCCACTCCATGAAAAATATAGGTATGAGAATAAAATTGGAAAGAGATAGATTTTTAGGATACTTAATAGGTGAAAAAATAATCTCAAATTTCATTTTAGACCACTATAAGAAAGGAAAGCCTCTATAGTTGGAAAACTTGCCTGTAACTCCGTTAGAGCTATAACTAGTAACTTGACTGTTTAGCCTATCAAGGATATGATGGAATAATAAGGATTTATGAGAAATATCACTTGTGTAAGTTGATGTGGAATAATGAGGAGGAAGTACATTATCTCTCTAACATAGGTTTTGATTTAAAACTGATCAAATGGCCATTTCACAAGGAAAACAAGTTTTATGCAATACGTAAATTCTTGGGAGGAAATATCTGATGAAACAAATATGAATAGGTCCTATTTTAACTTAAAACAACACCCATAAAACCATTATTTCTCATTTAATTCTGAAGCTAAGAAATGGAAGAAAACTTGGACCTTGTTTAGATGAATAGGCCATCCAGACACCCCTAAACTATTAGTGATTATTCATAAAGATGGGGAAATTGAATAGACAAAAAATGCCATAAAATGTAAGGAAATTAGGGTCCCTATAAATTTCCAAAATATTCTATCTCAAATCTCTCTCTCTTGACCATACTGAGTGAAAACATGAGGCTTTCCTAGAGCTATCCCAAACTACCAAAAATGGTTTGTACTTAGCATGAAGAACCAGATGTCTGACTATGAAATCCAAAACATGGGAAATTTTTTTAATTATATAAATGACCTTTAATTCCTTCTTTAAACCTTATTAAATTATTGGACCTCCATTAATGGTATAAAACCTATTTCATGCCTAGTTTGCAACCAATAGGTTATCCTTACCTCTATTGGTTCTTATGCTAGAATATAATTTTAGGGTCCTATAATAGTATATTGTGACACCATGAATTCCTAAATATTATAGTTTATCCATTTAATAAATCAAATATTAAAAAAACATGTTCTACCAAAGCTCCAAAAGGCTCCAAAATGCATCTTTTTTCTCCCAAACTCTCCTCCACTCCAAATGACTTGAAATGGCCTTAAACATGTATAAATAGGTAAAAAATGCCATAAGGATGTGGTAAGAAGTTAAAAAAAATTTGAATTCCTCAAAAAGTTATTTTTTTCACTTAAAACGTCCATTTTGAGGACCCTTAAGTCATCTAATGCACTTTTGGGGGTCTTTTGGGAATAATAGGTTCTCTAGGCCTTATTTTTGACTCATTAAAATCTTTGAGAATTTATGAAAACCTCCTTCATGACCATAAATTCTTGAATGCCATGAAATTTTTTTGGATCCTTTACTTGTAGTTCTAGACCTATTTTTAAGTCTTTTCCTCAAAATCACCAAAATCACCTTAAAGCTTGTTTAAAGTGTTTCAAAAGCTTGAAAATGACATGTTGTAGGGTCATGAGGTTTGGCTCCTCCTTACACTATTGGATTACCCACTTAATGAGAAATATTCTCAAAATTTCACACCACACTAAGACATCCCATGATATTTTACTGTATCATCAAGTCAGGACAAAAATGGACTAGTCATGGGAGCAGAAGGTTATTGAATGGTCAAAGAGAGTGGATTGATCCATCTAGGAAAAAGTTTTTTATGTAGGCCAATTTTTTTCTAATAGGTACCTAGATAGTCCTTTTCCTTTTTGAAGGTTCTAACTAGGTGTTTGTTATGGCATCATTCCTTGGGTGATTCTACTTCTTCTCTAACATCAATTCTAGAGGGAGTGTCTCTCTTTCATGCTCCATGCTCCCTGAAGATTTCTTCTTGGATTTTAACATGTAGAATAAATAATGAACTGAATTGCCTACCAAAATTTCATGGAATTTAATGTCATTTCTATCTGACTCTAACTTTTTCCTATATGATCTCTTCCCAATATATATGTATAGATGAAGGAGATTGTGAATCTCCACGTTAATATTTTCTACAAAAATGTTCACCAAATATGCATAATATATTTGGTTGATGACATTCATGAATTATCATGTCATGAAATAATATGGTAACTTGAGCCATGCAGACAAATCTCTTACGGGGGCCATTTGATTACACACAAGTGAAAATTTTTATTTAAAAATAAACTTTGCCTCATCTCTAACTTATACAGGTAAGTCCTTTGAAATGAGCCAAAATTTCCCAAAGGTTTCCTTCATCCCATTGTAACATCCCTTCATCTTGACTTTGTGGGATGGGGTGATTGGTATAGAGTAGGTGAATTCTTTGATCCACTATATAAGGGACTTATTCTTAGGTGATTTTTCCCATTTCATCTCTCCATAAGTTTAATAGTGTATACTAATCTCATAAAACACCATCAACAACAAGAATGCACCCCATATAAACCTTTAGTTGGGTAGATGGTGGGATTTTTATATATCTTCTATAATTTTGGCAACAAATTATTGTGCATAGTGATACTTTATTCCCTTAGTGAATTATTTAACAACATAAAGGTGGGATATATACACCTATTTCCACATATATTTACTTCTAACCTTGGTTATCATGATGCATTCAACCACTCTGAGGGTGGGATCATGGAGACTCAAGATGTGCATGCCATGGCCTTGTTTACAATATTCAAGTGTTATAACAGTCTTTTCTATCTCATCCTAATCCTCCAAGGCATATGTAATGTCTATACTTAATAATTTAAACCTTTTAAATTTTCTTATTCATTCTGATGCAGTTCTCATCTAATTCCCAACAAAATAGATATAATCCTCATGCACTTGTGAGATCAAAAACTTCACTGATTCAACTAGATTTCCAAAGTATGAAAGATTTAATAATTGGAAGAGGATAAAATCATTTAAATCATTAAAAATATTCAATTCATACACTAAATAACTCTTATTGTTTTAGATCTCTACTTGATATTCATGTTGTATCTCTCCTTCATTTCCAAGCTAGTAGTGGTTGTAATCAAAGACATCGCAAGTGGGCACATTTGCCACCCAAGTTTTTGAATGTAGTACCACCTCCAAGTACTACATCTCTTTAATCATTAATGGGGGTATACGGGGAAAAATATCCTTATTATTTTATTAGAATTCCATTTTTGTCTCTATGTCTTTTATGTGCACCCCAAGTTCTTTAGGTACCTCTTCTCTGATTAACACAATCTCTCCACCCATAGTCAAATTTTCTTCTTCTAGTATTATAGGCAAAGGCTCACTTTATTGAGATTTTTTATTTATATGCATCACCCTTCATGGATATTAAATGTTGAGCTGTAGCTATAGAATATTACCAAAGGAATATGTGGTTTCTTCTTTATCCTACTTTGGCTCTCCTGCTTCAACACCCTACAATGAAAGACATCAACCTCTACAACTTGAAAATCTAAAAAATTTGTGCATCCTTACAATTATACTGACACTTTGTCTATTCCCCTAAAGTAATACAGTCTAAAATACTTGAAAATAGTTTTAATGCATTACTTTTAGCTCATCTAAAACCTTGGACATCATTTTGTAATGACTCAAATATGCTCTTTTAGCTTTGTGAGTTTGTAATTATAGCGATAGTCAAAAGTGAAATGGTCCCTATTTAACCTTTTATAGGCTCAAAGGGTAACTTGAATTTACTAGCCCTACCTATACCATCACTTCACATAATAAATGATAATAAAGGTATTTTCATGAAGTGATTTTGGCACATTTTCCATTACCACTACTCTCCTTATATTAATTACATGTCGCATCTTATGCTTTTCCCAATGTGTATGATAGTTGTAAAGAATTTGAATATTATCCATTCCAAAGGTGGGAATATTTATTTACCTCATCTATCTTGTGGTTACTTGCCACATCCTACATACCATTTTATCCTTATACACTTCTACTTATGCACATTTTATCCTATGTGCATTCCCATTGACCATATCCTAGTGCTCCATAGATTTTCTACCATTACCCCACACTAAAATTTGTTCATGGTCTTCCAAATCAATATAAATAATCATAAAACCAAAGTGTTGGCCTTAAAACTAATCAAGGGCATGTAACTAGTGCTACACTTTATTGAAAATAATGGAAATCCTAAGCTAATCTAATAGAATACACCTTAATATTATAAAAAGAAAATACTAGTCAAAAAATTACAGTCACAACTGATTACCATTGAAATGACTAGGAAGGTATTGGCCATCGATTCACTTTAACCTGCACACATAGGTGAGATGGACACTATGAATGATGTAAGGGACATATCAGTATACATGAAGATTTCTAGAGTGGTACATGAACTTAGATTCATATACTAAAACTCATGAAGATTTATAGGGTGGTACATGAACTTAGAGTCATATGCTAAGACTTACATTCTAAGAGTAAACGTCTTGTTCTTTAGGTGGTGATCATGGCAGGCTTTCTATTTATGTTTCTCCACTCCTTGAATCTAGTGTGAGAGAAACAAAGTTTCATATAGATAAAATAATTAATTGAGACACAATTTTAAGGAAGCTTCATCATCAAATTAACCAACATTTTTAATGAGAATATAAGGAATAAATAATTCAACTAGAAGAACTACTTTGGTACCAAACACAAGATTGACTGGTGTGCTCTTATTTATGCACTTGAAAGTGGTTTGATAGGCCCATAATACCATAGACACATGATCATCCCAATCAGTACATATAATATTATATATCTTGGTCAATTTAGTATCCACAATATTGATAAATGTTTCAATTATACCATTTCCCTAGGGATGATATGGTGTTATCTTATGATACATGATCATGAATTCTACTAATAGGATACAAATGGTCTTGTTAAGGAAATGGGTCCCTCAATCACTAGTTAAACTTAATTAACATCTAAACCATGTAATAATGTTTTCCCAGATGAACATTTTAGTAGTGGTAGTGGTATAATACCTTATTGGTGTAGCTTCAACCCAATTAGTAAGATAGTTAGTAATAGTGATAACATAGTGTGCACTAGTACACCTATTTTATGTGTTGATGGGACCAATAAATTTAATAGCCCACTTTTCAAAGGGTTCTTGTGATAATATGTGATAAATGGGAACCAAATACCTCTTGTTTGAATTTCCCACACACTGGCATATGTCACACTGACATCCATAATTATTAGCATCATTAAATAAGGAAGGCCACCAAAAGCCATCCAAAAGGACATTCCATGCTATTTCTTCACTAGCATTGTGTCCTCTAATAAAACATTTATAGAATTCCTAAAGTACCTTATTGAAATAATGTTACATGATGTGGTGTCATAACACTTCATCCTGGCCAATATTATAAAGGTCTCCTCTATAAGATGGATTGGGGTAGCTCAAATAGCTAGCTACTTATTTTTTGGAGTGTTGAGGTAAGTTGGTGATGATCTTGTATTCAAAAAGTTAGAGATATCTACCAAATCCTCAAGCACATGCATGACATGGAATAACTACATGTTAAGTAAGTTGTCTTCTATGGGATGTGTAATTTTTATAGATTCATTCCATGAAAGATGATTTGGACCTTAACTGGCCTTACCTAGCTTGACCATTACTGAAAGCTAGAACTCTTGAAATAAAACAATCCATTGGCAAATGCACCCATTTAATACTAGTTTATTTACTATGTACTTTAGTGACTCATGGTTAATGAAGAATATAAATGGAGTTGCCAATAAGTAATAATGAAAATTTTGGAGGGAATAAACCATAGATAATTTTTCATGCTCTATAGTCATGTAGTTCTATTTATCTATAGTAAGATTTTGACTTTCAAAATAAATAGGGTGGTATAAGTTGCTCTCACTAGGCTGATCAAGGATAACATTGACCACCATGCTAGAAGCATCGACAAGGATGTGAAAAGGTTTTTTCTAGTATAGAAACTAGAGAATAGGTTTGGTAATAAGATTATCCTTAAGTATAACAAAGACTTGCTAATGAGCACTATTATAGACAAAATGACCATTTTATTTCAGTAATTCTTATGTAGGTCCATCAATCCTAGAATATTTGTAAATAAAATTCATATAATATCTAGTATTCCCTGGGAAGAAATGGACCTCTTATTGGGTATTTGGTGTTGGAAGTTGAAGTATAATAATAATTTTGGTTGGGTCCACTAAAAGTCCATCATGACATATGACATGACTAATTAGAATGCCAAACGGGGTAGAAAATAGTCATTTATTTAGATTTAGGTAAATTTGAAGGTTCTATCATCACTCAAGCATTAGTCAAATATTTAAATAATGGTCTTGCAATAAGTTATAAATAGTCTAGTCATTAAGGTATACCTGAAGGAACTTATGAATAAAGTCCTTGAAAGCTTAAATTGTGATTTAGGAGAACACAATAGGAGAAATCCTCAACCCAAATGGCATTACATTTTAATAAATTCCTTGAAAGCTTAAATTGTGATTTAGGAGAACACAATAGGAGAAATCCTCAACATCTAAAATGTAATGCCATTTATGTTCCCATAAAATATGCTTAGTGGAATCCTTAACCCAATAGGAGAAATCCTCTTATATGATCTAAAATTTATGGTACCCAAAATTCCATCCATAAATGTATATATTTGACACCCAATAACTCCTTCGAGTATCTCTTTAGTGAAAGGTGTTAGGAAGGGATCAATAATGCAAGAAATGTTAAAGACCCTATAATCCACACAAATCTATATGCATCCATATTTATTGATAATTATAACCATAAGACTCACCCAATTAGATTCATCAATAGGAGTATTAACTCCTAGACACAACATGTTATTGATATCCTTCTTGACTCAAGAAGGCAAGTTGGGCTTCATATAATAAAGCCTCTTTTTGTTAGGTTGAACACTTCTACCAAATTTATGTGTATTTTCCCTAAAGAGGTATGTACACATTTCATTTAAATATAATCCTAGGGGAAGACATCATGATACTCTTTTAATAACTCAAATACCTTAGAGATCTTAGTATCAAACTAGTAATCCTCTACTATATCCATCTTTGGTGCATCTTCTATGCTAATGGTGCATTGAATAGTCTAGATCAGCTCTAAGTATGGGTGTTATTCATATGGTATGCTATTATGAAAATTTCACATGCCATACTTTGTGTGCATAACCAAATGAGTAGTTGATAGGTTAGGTAGATCAGATCTGACACCTTCATCAACCTAGTACATGACTTTCTACTTACCCTTATATATTTATTCTCTTAGTGCATGGTCTAGTATAGGTTTAGGTGGTGGAGATGATGCTTGCTCATTAGGAACATGAAAACTAGTTAATCCCTCCTCCTATGTGTCATGTATGCATCTAATATGAACTTAAAATAAGGTTGGGTCACTGATAATAACATGATACATAACTTGTAAAGTAAGGCATAAATCCATCCATGGTGATGAATATGATATCACCACAATAATGTTACTCTTAAGAAGATGCCAAGAACTCATGTTTAGATGGTTCTCTTTGGGGACATACCATGTTCTAGCCCAAGTATGTAGAGTAATATAAAATGAATGAACCCAGAGGTACTTAGGAAAGAAGGTTTCATCTTTTGTCCACATAGTCTTTCAAGCTTAAAGGTGAGGTTTTAGAGCACAAATTCCACTATAAATAATGGTGCCATGTATACAGTTATCATGGTGAAAATGATGGTGTAAAGTGGAATGAACTAGATCCCAAGTAAGCAAATGCTCCTGATGATTTCCCTACCATAAAGTAGTTGTGCCATCAAAGATATGAATAATTGATCATACCTGATCAATGCCAATGTCATAAAATACTTCCAATTACTGTACAAAATTGTAGACTTCCATTTTACCATGCAACCTCAAAGCTTCATCTAGTATTTTTGGTGGTGCAACCATGATTTTTCCATGAAGGAGAGGAACAAATGTATGGCATTTATGATACTTCTATTGAATATTATCATGAATACATATAATTCCACATATCTTCCTAGTAAGATCATAGTCACCTTGAGCCCACTAGTCATAAGTATTACTATTGGTCTTAGATAGATATTGTGCATCCATCCAATGCAAGATTCCATCTAGGGTGGGGTCAACATGTTCATTACCCCAATCCATGACATTATAAATGTGGTTAATGTCCTCATCAACATTAACTAGTTTAACATAGAGATCCCCATGAGCATGGCACAAATGAATGATAATGAGATAATCATAATTATAAAAGTTGATGTAACACTTTTTAAAGCTCAAATCAAAATTATTAGAGTAACACCATGGGTGACCCAATAAAGATGGAAAGTAATCAACCTTGGCTAATTTTATGACTTTAAAATAAGCTTTGAAAGTGACATTGAGAATATGCATGGTGGCATATTTAAGTACAAAAAATATCAAAACATGAGTCTTTTTTGCCATAAATAACACATGGGGTGAAGGCCAGAAATATAGGCTAGCCATCTTCCACCAAGCATCCTTTATGGGAAAATTTAATTCAACATCAATATCAACTAAGATATCTTGAATGACCCATCCATATATAGTGGCATTAACTAATATCTCCTTGTCCCCTTCCAGGATAGGCTAGATGGGAGTTTCTTTCCATCATGTATGGTTTAATTGGTTATATTTATTAGGACTAAGTGTATGATGCCTTAACCAATTTCATAATAAGGGAAAAATGTACTCATCTAATTTGTTTTTTCATATCTCTTGAAATTCATCCCACATTATGTCATGAAGGTTTGTAGATTTATGCATATCAACACATGTAGTAACATCATGATCATTAAGGAAATGGATTTCTCCTTGAAATTATATTTCTATATTCATAGTGTCATGGAGCACCTCCTTCTACTATTAAGCATTTATATAGTGAGTAGTGTGAGGCTTTTCTCATTGAATTTTATCAATAGGTTGATTGGACATAGACTGGGACTGAACTTAGATTAGGACTAACCACCACTCCATGTTGTAATATTGACTTTAAGACCCATCAAAGTTATAGGGTGTAATATCAATTATGGATTTTCAATATGTATCATACTGACATCCTTATCATTTATTTCATTTGTAATAATAGTGTATAAGTTGGGTTAATCCTCTAGAAGGTGTTTGTTTTTATGAAAAACATATGTAGGATGTATCAGGAAATCATGCTAGTAGTGCTCAGGGGAACCACACTCATAACAAGTTTGTGGTGGAAAATTTCCACCTCCACATGCATGAATTCAAACTCAATAATGATAACCACCTCCATTCTCTTGGTTATTAGAAACATATGGTTGATGCATACCACATGCATGACTCATGAATTTAACTAATGAGAAGGCAATCATTAGTATCATGAGTGTATACATCACATATATTACAATAGTTTGATACCTTTGAATGAGTGGCATGTTGGAGTAGAGGATAATCTCAGATGTCATTCTCTTCTTATAAAATCTCACAAGATTGATTTACCATGGATTGAATATTCTTTTGAGTATAATTATTCTCATTATTACCTTTATATTCATAGTCTACACACCATAAACCATTATGGGTGTCATGAGAATTATGTCTAGTGAGATTTTCTAGTTTTGACACCATTTTAATGATATACACCTCCATGAAGGTAATAATCCATGTATCAATAATTTTAATATCCTCAGTGTGAAGGGAATCTTCCAAGGCCTCACAAAAGTTGGTGAATGTTTTATATAATAAGGTATGTCTAAAGGGGATCAATAAACCTCCGAAAAAACATTAGGTGTGTTAAGCAATGTTTACCTCAAAAGAGAGTTTAGAGAGAATCATATTGAAATGTGAATCATAATTACACATTATTTCAGTGAGTTCCTACTTGATATCCTTTAGGGAAGCTATACTCTATTGTTCAAACTCTATAATATCAAGTTATTGGAGGAATGCTACCTTGAGCTAATCATAATCTAGAATAGCTTGTTGAGGATCATACTTATGGTACCACTTAGCACATGATCTAGAAGGGTGGTAAAAAACTAGGTTGATTTTCATTTATAAGAGGTGATGCTTCACACTTGCTAGATAAGTTCACACTTTTGAACATGCTCTATGGTATTCTCCACACCTTGATACTCTGGTAAGTGAAGTGTCATCTCATATTATATAATATGTAGTTGAGGTACTTGTAATTTTGGCTACTGAGAAGGACTTCTAGTCCCTCCTATAGCTTATGGGGGAGGTCCACCACTACATTTTGTGCCTCATTCAATTCTTCGAACTGAACCACCATTGATTCCACTTGCCATTCCTCCCAAAATAATAAAATCACTTGAGATGTTAGACACCAAGGTAAGTTGATTAACTATAGTCATGATGATAATTTACCTAGTAATTATTCTTAGTCTAACAAGAATTTCTAACTGGTCCATAGAATTATCATGCAAAGGAAAAGAAATATCTCATAGACTACTATCTAAAACTTGTTCTACAAATGTCTATCTCACAGGTTGAGTTTCTAACTCCACACTATCTATATCCTAGTTACATATAAATATATGGTCCAACTCAAAAGCATGAGCTCATACTTTGGGTGGGAAATTGGGCCTATCCAACTAAAATTATTTATTCACCACTTCTTGACTTGCTTATCTTGTATACAATTTATCTAGCATTAGGTGTGGTCATGTGGGTGGGGAGTATTCTTTATGCTCTTCCACTTCCCTTTAGAAACTTAAAACACTTCGAGTCCTCTCATCCCCTTCTTATATCACTTCCACTCATAATATTTCATTGAGATTCATCATACTTACACTTTTGCAATTCCTAATGACTAGATACCATACTAAACCAATAATTATACTTCACAAGTGCCCCTACATTTCCCCACTAACCACATTGATTATGTAAGAAAGAGTTTATCTTTCCATGGAAAAATTCTCAAGTCTAAAATCTACAAAGATATTTTTAACCTCTAAAAGAAACTGTCTAATATATCTACCATGTAGTTATCAGAAGAAGTAGAATCGAGCTTCTTATGAATAATAATAATAGGTCAAAGCTGAATATTCTAATATGTAACTATTCAAAAATCTATACTATCAAACATTAACAACACAAATATAAGAAACTCCCAACTATGTTATAGATGACTAATGCTCTAGTGTCTAAGCTATCTTCCATCTATGGGCTTTCAATAGGTCTTGGTCATAGGCCATAATCCAAGCATGAAAGTGAATAAATACCTCTACAAATAATGTCTCATACAACAAGTTGTGTACATTATATTCGACCCACACACAAGCAAATATTTTTGGTTCAATAAATGGTACTAGTAAATCATCCTCAATAATAGTAAGCCATCGCTCAATATTCTCAAGTGATAGTTGTTTGAGCATTTTCCACCATCATGTAAGAAAGAAGTATGGGTCCCAATAATGAAACAAAATGTTGGGGTTTATTTTCCTTAATCATAACTTACCTTAAGTGCACACATTAAAGTGACTAAGATCTAAATGTGCTGGTGCACTAACATTTCACATAATAATGACTTCTCATGCACTCACCTAAAGCATGAAATGAGGGATTGGTTCTTATTGGTTTTATCATGTGAGGGTGTACTAATAGAAAGGGGTTCTCAAACATATACACATTACTATTCTTATTTTATAATCCATCTTAACATGAGTTTATTACTCAATGATCAAAAATAAAAAGAAGGTAGAAAAAATAATTATGAACCTTAACTAGGTTAACTAGACAACAACATACAAGATAACTAAAAACATTATATCTATAGTAATTAGAATAAAAATATTAATGTAACACAAGTTCCATCCATCATATTGATAAGTGATTCAAATATTACATAATTTTAGTGTATAATACAACTCATCATATAAGTCTATCAATACTACCCAACTAAGTATAATAATACAAATATCAACAAAAATATCCTAAACCACATCAAAAACAACCTTAAAAATTTCTATCTAAGGGTATTTATACTTGGTTTTCTTTGACCAAGTAGTTACAAAAATAATTACACTCATAGTGACTTTCCATTGATCATCAACATAATTGAGTCATGGCATCCGATTAAATTATTTTCCTAAGGACTAGGGCCATTGTGCCCGTACATTATCTATTAGATGTTGGATTATAATAACCAAACACCTATATTTTAATGGATTTGTGTTAGATTTTTGCTTTAACTAGTCTCTTTCATTTATGAGAAACACTCCCTAATCATCTCTTGCTTCTCATGCACTCCCCATGTCTTCTACTAAGTTTCAAGTCCTTCATTATTGAGTTATCCATTTATTATGCACATTTATTCTAACTTGTTCCTCCTACACCATGGACTCCCACATCATGGTCTTCTGTAATATTCATCTCTGCATTTTTTATTCCATAAAGGACTTAGCCAAAATTTGAGGTCCAATAGTTAGTCATGATTCCTTCATTATTATTAACTCCAAAATCAGATTATGTACTCCAATGGTATGTCCAATCAAGCTCCCATTGTTTAAGGTGCTCAATATTCTCAAAGTGTTCAATTTTCTCAAGGTACTTAAGCTTATCAAACTCCATAAGATGAAAATACATGAAAAATATAAGCTAATCAAGGGGAATTTCAACATTATTCTACATATTTTAATTGGTAAGAAAGAGAGTATTGTGCTATGAGTCAATTTGTTATCATAAGTAACATTAATACTCCTATGGAAGCCAAAATAAGGGCTAAAAGAGAGTAATAAAAGGTAATCAAGAGGTAATTTAAGTACCTATTCCACATTTTCAAGTGTCTCAATGGAAAAATATACCTAAAACATTCACTAAAATGCAAGAAGTGGAAAAAAAAATTAGAATGTGAGAGTTGTTCCTTGACCTCAATCTTCACAAGCTTAAGATAGTGTTGTTGTTTCTAAAGGAAAACAAAGAGTTGGTAGTTCTTATATCAAAATTTTTTATCAAATGAATAAGGAACATGTGAACATCTCATTTTTAGAGACATTGGCCATTCTTAGACAAAAATATCTACTTCAAGAAGAGATATATAGTCTCAACCTTGTAGCTGGATCAAAAATGAAAGAAGATTAGTCCTCATGAATAAAACTTAGTCTAAAGGAGGGAAAAAAGTCAAAAGTGATCATCCTCCTCATTTATACCTCTTTCTAATTATAGGTGAATATTTGGTTCATAATTTTATGATTTTTACTGATACTAGTACATTTGTAATGTCTAAACAAGTGGATGATAAGCTAGGTCTAATATATGAGACAATCACCAAAGGAGTGTTACAATTAGATGGGATAACCAACAAGACTATATGTATTATTAAGTTATGAATTTAAATTTGAATTCTTGCTCCACTTTTTCAATTCCTTAAGATGTTTTTGTAATAGACCCACCACCCCACTTTGCCCTATGTCTATCTAGGGAGATCACAACCAAGATTGGGGAATATTTATCATTAGATTGATCTTACATGGTTTTAAGACTAGGTATGACACTAAAGTCAAGATATAATCATAATAAATTGATAAAATCCATATATAACCTTATGTGCCTAAGGTCTCCAATGTTAATTTCACTATTATTAATGAAGGAGATCTCCATGTTGATCAAGAACCAATTGTTTCCCTTAAAGGCATACCTGATCTCTTTCTTGATGAGTGGGGAGATGAGAATCATGAACATGATCCATATAAGTTCATTTAAGAAGAAGGAATATGAGTGTATTGCTTACATAAGGAAGGTTCTTTTATTTCATATGTGGTCAAGTCTATTGAGCCCATGGATGGTCTATGATAGTTGTTCTTTAATGGATCATGAAGAAATATTGGTGGGGTAAAATGTTGGTGTCTCATTCTAAAAAAATTACTATACTACATTCAAATTTAAATTTAGTTTTACTTTCAATGCAATAGAGTAGGAAGCACTTATACATGGTTTCCATTAGGTTAGGAAAAGAGGAGTAATGTGCATACAATTATTTTGTGATATTGAGATGGTTTTCCATCAAGTGAAGGGATAAAATATAAAAAACAACTCCTTTTAAAGTCCTAAAAAAATAGGGTGTTAGATATTATGGAATGTTTTGAGGCATCAAATATATAAGCCATTCTAAGAGAGGAAAATAGGCATACTAATAGGTTGGCTATAGTTCAAGCTCAGTTTCACATACCTAATGATGTCAATGATTCAAGATGTCAACCACATATCAAGGTAGTGGTAAGGCCTTTAATTACTAATAATGACATTAATTGTAAATTCTCTGATAGTGACAAAAAATAGCATGCTTTATCTAATAAGAGGTTGAGTTCTCTTCAAGAAATTAGTCAAAGTTGTAGTGTGATCATATTCTATAACTAATGTCAAACAAACTTCCTAAAGGCCTAATGACACTTGAAATCATTTTTAATGATGATGGCCAAATGAAGAAAGAGATATATGCTCATAAGGAGCCTTACAAATTTGTAGTGTGATCATAAGGAGCCTCAAAAAATTTAGATATATGATCTCTAAAAATAAAGTTCATGTGATGGTGTCTCATCTAGTCATAAAAAATTAGTTCTGAATAGGGATTTAAATGATAAAAGAGTTGGTTGGATCACTAAAATCATGGAATATGATGTTGATATCAAGGTTACCAAGTTGGTGAGAGATAAGGGACTGTGTGATATATTAAAATAAAATTTGAAAGAGAAAAAGGAGGCTATTCTAGCACTGAAATATGATATCCAAATAGCTATACTTTCATCTACCATGAGTTGGACATGACATGATCAAGTTCCTCTAAACATGTGAGTTTCTATTAGGCCTAGATAAGGCTAAAAGGATACATTTTAGATTACAATCCATCCCATATGTTCTTGTAGATGGAATAATATTTATAAATGACCTTAATGGATTTATCTTAAGGTGTAGAGGCTAATCAAGTTAAGAGAGTGATGGTATAATTACATGATGGACCATCAGGTGGTCACTTTGAACCAATAAATGTAGTAGTAAAAGTGATGAGAGCTGTTTATTATTTTCCCAACTTGTTCAAGGACTCATATGCATGGGTGAAAAAGTGTCAAAAGTGTGAATTATTCATAATAAAACAAAAGATTTCAAACCTCCATCTCCATCCCATCTAAGTAGACTAACCTTCCATGCAATGGGCTTTGGATTTCATAGGTATGATCAACCCTCCTTCAAGTGCTAGTCATAAATGGGTGTTGATTGCAACTAACTATTTTAATAGATGGATAGAGGTTATGTATCTCAAGAAAGATAATGAAACTAATGTGATATACTTATATGAATGCATATTAACTAAATTTAGGGTACCTTCTACACTTATATTAGATAATACAATCACTTTCGTTGGTACTAGGATAATTGAGTAGGGTGTGAAGCATGGAATCCACCTAAGTAGATCCTCAAACTACTATTCCTAAGGGAATAGAATATAAAATTCCATAAATAATAATCTAATTAGAGTTATTAATAGGAATATGGAGGAAACTTTAGATAACATGACATACAAAATTGAAGATAACTTTATGGGTTGATAGGATCACTCCTAAAAGAGCCATTGACAATTTCCCCTACATGTTTATCTATGGAAAAGAAGCAAATTTACCCATATCACTTAAGTTACCAGATCTATAGTTTACACATTAGCTTGAGATGATCGAGAATGCTACCATGGATATTAGACTAGTTGATTTGATGAAATTACAAGAAATAAGAGACCATGACATGTATACTATAGAGTCTCACCAAGCTCAAAAAAATAGGTATTTTGAAAAGAGAGATATTAAAAGAGCATTCCAAGAAGGTGACCTTGTAATCAAATGGTAGAAGATATGTAGGGCTAAGATTGGAAGACATACAAAGTTTGACACCCTATGGAGTAAGCCCTATGTCATCACTCATTAAAAACAATAAAATTATTTTTAGATCTCAAAGCTAAATGGAGAGGAATTAAATATATTAATCAATGGGACACACTTTAATCATTATTTTTAAATTCATATTATCATTCTATACATATATTAGTTTAGTTGAATTTTATTTCCTCCAAGTGATACAACATAATAGTTTAGTCCTTTTCTTTCCTTAAATACTTTGGCACATTTGTTTGTTTTTGTTCTTTGATTTTGTTATCCATTAAAAGGTGTTTCTCAGTTCTTTATAGAGTGTAGGCATGAAAAATTGAATCTTTAGTAAGTTGGTAAAATTGTGTTCTCATTTTATTCTCAGAAGTGGTCATGTTGTTATAGTAAGGGTTGTATTTTATAAATCAATATTTCAAAAGATTATATAACTCCATTCTCAATGGATTACTTCAATGGCTATTGGATTCCTACTTAGCAGATAATCAACCCATAAAGTTCACAAGATTTTGACATTTTTGGTCACCATGGAAGAGCAATGTTTAATTCAGTTTGAGGCTTCAAGTTTGATAGAAAAGGCTAAGTTAGGAAAAGAATCAAGCCTTCATGCTTCAAGGTTTTGGTCTTCACATGTTTTGATGTAAATTATTTAAAAGTAGAAAAGACTTAACATATTTTCAAAGAGGTTGGACTTCATGATTTTCAACATAAAAGTAGTTGTAATTTTTGTAAAACTAAGAGTTTATAAAAGTTATGAAGAATTCACAAAGTTTGTCCAAGTTTAGGTCTTTAGGATAGAATTTGTAAAGCTTACATAATTTTTAAGAGATATTTATGAAGATTTTTCTAAGTATTTTAGTATTAAAAAAATTGTGTGAAGAAAAGTTAGAAATTTTATTATGAACAAAAATCCTTGAGACTAAGAATTATGTCATTAATTTTATGTGAAGGCTCAAAAAACACAAGTCACGAAGGTTTTTATCTTTCCCCAGTGCCAAGTGTCAATCTCCCAATGGCCCCAAGATCTTTAAAAATTCATTTTGGAACTTATTAAATTTTTATTTCAAGATTATATATGGGTATCCACTTTAGTATATCTTTGGGCAAGTGAAATGGTGGGATGCTTCCACATGCCATGATCTAAATGACCCTTCATACCATAACCATATATACAAATAACAAATACTCTAAGCAAGTGGGTTAGTAGGATGATGTCGAATGGCATAATCCCACTACTTCATATCTTATAGATGTCTATACAAAGAGGTGATTATTTTAATAATCCTTAGGTGAGTGGGTGAGTAATATGATGCTACATGAAAAAATACCACTACTTTATAGCCCCAGGGTGGTCCATTTAAGCCCAAAAATATGTTAAAATTTTAGGTGAGTGATATGATGCCATGTGGTGAAATATCACTTCACCATGATATAAAAATTTAGGACCTATCAGTCTCCTAATTTTATAGAGATTGAGAAGAATAAAGAGAGGTCACATGTCTATAGAATTACAAAAGCCACCAACAAAGCTAAAACCTATAGGTGCTGACAAGTTGCCAAGATAAAAAATGGGGGACACAAAATCAAAGCCAATTGTATAGTGAAGGAAATAAAGGATAAGTCAAGGAGAAGACATTTGGTAGATACCAATAAAATATAATCACATGGTGGTTATATAGTAAAAAAATCACTAGCTTATAATTTATAGCCTATTTATTGTCAAAACCATCAAAGGCCAAAATTTAATTACATAGGCAACCTAGATTAAGCCCATAATATAGATCTTGACAAGGCATACAAAGGAGATGGCATGAGAAGTGATGTGAAATATAAGTGAATAAGCTTGTGCCACTTTTACTCCCTAAAAATCACCACATCATTAATGTGCTAACATAAATTTGATGGCCCACCTAACTATAAAAACTACCTAAGACTTGAAGGTTACAAGTGAAGCGGTTAGTTACCATTTGAAGACTCCCAAGATGGATAAGGTGTCAAGAAACCTAAAATTAGTTAGATGTAAGTATGGGTTTGTAACTCATAAATAAATAAATGAGGGAAATTTTAAGAGATTGATAATGAATCATTAAAGATAATGGAGAAATCCTACACCACCTTTCAAGAGATCATCATAAAAAAGATGATTCATGTAGGATAAGAATATATAATTGTTTTATTATATTTCATTGATGTTTTAATTTATCTAATGATTGTATGAGATCCATCATAGGATTATCATACGTCTTCCTCTCACTCCTCTCTACTCTCCTATATATACTCTTGTATGGGAAGTTAAAAGGATCTTATGGCTAGTTATGATGTAGTACTACCAAAATTTGATATTGATTACTTCCTTTGAAGTGAATAAAAGATGATTTAAGCCTTATAAATCTTAAATATAGTGTTATTATGATGAATTATTGATGAATGGTAGTGATAACATTCAACTTAATTTCATTTGTCCTCTTCATTCTTACCTCTTTGTGAGTAAGTCATATTATTGTAGGTCATTTGATGTGTGTCAAGTAGTTTTGTAAAGGTTAAGCATGTAAATATTCACTGGTGTCTTCTTTTAGACCTCTTGATTATCCATCTTAATTTATGCATTCAATATAATCTCCATAGTGAAATTATTATGTGGGAAGGACTATTTGGAGTTGTGAAATCAAATTTCAGTCTTGTTTTAGTTCATAGTATCAATCATAAACAAGTAGAGGGGAACTATAATTTGGTGAATCACCCCATTTTTCCATTTATTTAATATTTATCTCCCCATTTTCCTTTAAATTTGAGGTGTATCATTAATTTAGGTGTAGCATCAAGGGATCCATCCCTATCTAGAGATTCACTCTACCTCGTAGACTACCCATAGCCTAAGAATGTTTCCATTTTTGTCAATTGGGTGAGGAGACTCGAGACATATATTAAAAGGTGAAAATAAAAGTTATAATAGTATCCAAGATTATAGATAAGTGTCATAGTAAAAATATTCATACTTAAATAGTTGTCAACCATAACACTCCATATAGGTTAGTGATCAATATGATCTTAAATGAACAAAAAGTACAAGTTAGAATCATCATCAAATATATCATGATCTATAAATATGATGAGTAGTATATATGTCATTGAGTATGATATTTACCAATTATGTAATTTATAATATGTTATTACTCTATATGATGATGATAAAAAGCTAGTGGAGGTTGTGTATTGTATGTGTAATGCAATCCCAATGTATATGTTATTTTTGGAGCTGTGTGCTTAGGAAAAGGATAATTGAATATATTAATTTTTAATTTTAACTTGTTTTTAAATTTTAATTATCTATATATTTACCCACATTTAATATTTTATCATCTATTAGATCTTAAATCTTATGTCATAGACTGATTCACCAGTTTGTAGTGTGCCCTAGTGCTCTCTGAAACTCATAGAAGGCATTCCAATCAAATATTTTTGGAAGAAGCTAACTCACATAAATTTTTTTAAAGGGAGGTAATAATATGATATTGAATTCCAATAAATTTTGTAATACCTTGTATGGAGCTTATGCAAAATTGATAAAACATCTCCTTGGAGGACTTGATAATATGATACATAGAGTAAGTTTTGAAATGACATTCATTATTTACTCTTGATCACCTTTAGTTTTATTTGGTTAAAATATATATAGATAATTACTTGGATTATTGGAATGAGAAATAGAAATTGTATTGGTTACATAATTTAACTTATTTATTTCCAATAATTTTACCTCTCTTTCTTTTACTATGTGACATAAACCCTTGAATGATAGAAACTTATTACACATTATGGATTAATGTAGTGGTGGAAGAAAAATCTAGTTGAATATGTCTTGTAATTTATTATCTTCCATATTATCTTTCATCTTAGATAACATGGTATTATATTGTGATAAATATTCTATGATAGGATCATTGGATTCTTGTATGAGCTGAGAAATCAAAGCAAATGAAATATTTTCACTTATATTGATTGAGAAATGTGCAAGGAATAAATATACTAAAGGATTGAAAACATGAAATAAATAATGTGGTAAATAATTGAACCATATGAGTGTATATTCTTTTAAAATTATTGGAAACAACATGGTCAAAAACTTATCATGCATAATACAAACATGTTGCATGAACTTATCTCAATGTTCTTGGGATCACTTTTTCCATCATACAATGTAATATTAGGTGCCATAAAACCCATTGGAAAAGGACATGTTTAAATATTATAAGTTAATGGAGTATGAAATAGATCATGTGAATCTGATTGATTAGGTTTCAAAGCACTACATTCTATTTGCAACACCTTATTTTGTAGAGTGAATAGTCTACATAAGTGGTTATGCATCAAGAATAGAATGTGTGATAATAATTAGTGGTAACTCAAATGATAGTAAGAATTGATATATTAATATTATTAAACCCTTGGGTTTCACCCATAGTATATGTTGGTTCTAATTTTTATCTAGTTATATTGGGAATTACAAAGGAGCCATAATAGTTGAAGTATCAAAGGTTTAGACTTTAGATAGTTTATTTCTCTAACAATTTTTTTTAACACATATTACATATCTTGATTATTTGAAATAAACCCTTGTAAATATTTTTTATCCATGTCATCAAATGTATTAACTAATTCTTACATTATAATATTATCAACTAAAATATGAAAATATTCAACCTGAGTACAACTAAGTCAAGTACTTCATCTAAGATAGATGGAAACAAGTTTCTCAGATTGAATGAAATATGAAATAGAAACTTGGAAGATTGAAGCTAACAAAGAATTTACCAAATATAAAACCCTAATAAAATAATTGGAAACAATATAAAAAAGTAAATAAACCCTACTAACATATATGGTTAGGGTTTTATAAAACTCAATCAATGGACCAATTTAAAAATATGTTTTACTAGAATTAGGATAAGGAGGTATTAAATCTTAATTATTATAAACTAATATGTAAAATAATAATGTATAAAATAATCATAGATTAATAATTTTGATTTGTATCTTTAAAATATATAAATATACTAAAATGAGAAAGTAGAAAGACAAATTACTTAGCTAGAAATATAACAATGCAAGACTATGTCTATGACTGTAAACCTATTGTATGACTATGTGAAATGAATATGAATTAGGAATAGGTATTTTCATCTTCTTAGGATAAGACCACACAATCTAGACTAGGTCATGACACATTGGTGTTTTTAGGCTGTACCAATATCTGATAAGGTTTTTCTCCTCTATGTAAAAATGGGTATGTGTGCCTTTGTCTATGAGCCCTATATGCATGATAGGATCTATGCTATTTGATTTAGAATCTACTATAGGCCTTCTTATTCACTTGAAACTATAGCTCTATATTTCATGAAGAATAAATGAAATAAATGGGGAAAAATGGCTAGTGGCTAAATTTGTGTTCAACGTCAACACCCCCTATGTTAAGAATTACATAATACCAATACTATGAAAAGGGATCAAAATCTTTGTAGTTCTCTCATGGTATGGTAGCATGTGTGAAATACTAGGGTATTGGTAAATTAGGTTATAATCTTTATTTAATAATGTTCTTCAACAATGAAATGTGACCTTTAAGGTGTATGCAAACATAGATCAGGGATGTTATGGATATGTGGACTTAGAATTGGGAAGAATAAATTATTTCCTCTCAATGTGTAGTTAGATATTCTAGTGTTTTTCAATCATGTGAGATTTTAGTGAGTAAATGGTTAGAAATTTGGATTTATAATGATTTATTTGGAAAGTGCTCAAATAGAACTCATGAAATGTGTAGGATGATCTGTTAAGTGAATTTTAATTTGAGAAAATCATCATTATTTGATAAGAGGAGGTGACCAATGGATTCAAACACTACTGGTGAGTAGGATAGTCCTAAAGGAGTGACCTTGTGTAGGAAACATTTACAACTAAATTATAAGTGTGGATTAATATGATAATGATTTTAAGTTGTTTGTAATGGTGAATAGGAATATTCATAATCAAAATTTACTTATAGATAGGGGTAATCCACATAGAAATAGAGGAATAGTGGATTATAGCTATGGAATTGGACATGAGCTAAGTGTGTAAAAGAATTGGTCAAACATGCACTATTTTACAAAAAATGTTGATTTTAGTGACCAAAATATGAAGATAAGTAAATTACATTGAAATTTAAGGTTACATAAAGTTTTTTTAGTGTCATATATCAGATCTGAGGTCAAAATAAAGTGCTTTTAGTGTCAATGGTTAGATCTAAGGTTGAAACAAATTTTTAGTGTTGGATTTATATCCAAAGTTGAAATAGATTCATTTTAGTATTGAATGTTTAGGAATTTATCTAAAACCTAAGTTAAAATACTTGAATTAATAATAGAATAAATGGTGGGTTCACTAGTATGTTTTATAATTTTTTTGAATTGGTGTGATGATTAACCCTAATTTAGATAAATTAAATAGAATAAAAGAATACTGTTTTAAATCAACTTGTGATATGTAGAATGAAATAAAAATATTGAATTGATAAATTGAAATTGAATGCAAGAAGAATAACTATGAAAAAATGGAAAACTTAGTTGTTTATTGGCTATGTGTTAACTGTGTGAAACTAAATAATTAGTGATATAATTTTACAAAGATAAATTGTGAAAGTACATGAAGTGTAAGATTAAAATTAGTGATTGGCATAATCATCCAACCTAGGATGGGATCGAGTGCCATTATTTTCTTTAGTTAGTCAATCTTTTCCTCTATTGAAAAAAATGAAACTTAGATCACAATCATTTAAAATAACTTTACTTCATGCCTATGTGTGGATATTTTATCTTTAGATGTACATGAAGGACATGGAAATGACTTATTCAAATTTAAAACCCTAATAGGGCTTGTAAAGAATTATAACATGCAAATAGAAAAATGAGGGATTATAATGGCTTGAACTAACCCAAATCACCCCTTGATGATTGAATGTTTCCTGTGTATCCAATACTCTGAAGAGGGAAATCAAGCCCATGTATCTCTCCCACTTAGATTACTTTGTGCAATTATACTCTTCTAAATATGTGAATGTATATAGATATGAATTGAATACTTTATCATGAATTAATTTAGTTTGGAAAAATTATGCTTTGGAATTGGCTAAGGACCACTTCAAATGATTAAAATCAAAATTAGGAAGAATAACGAAGTTTTGATCAATGTATGCTAGTGGAAGTATGCCTTAGTATTGAAATTTCTAAGTGGTAGAATAGGTTACTTAAGTGTGCCTTTATAGTAATACAAAAGGGTAAAACCTCATGCTACCTATCCTAAAAATATGGAATAAACTATAAGGGAGGTTTATAATTTGAAAATTGATTGTTAAAAAGGCCAATGAAAAAAAAGTCCCATAAAGGATAGAAACATTTGCCACTTTTATCCCTTACTAGATGTTTTTTCCCTTAAGATAAACATGTGAATCTTGGTTCTAGGGATGATAAAACAAATAGTTATAAAATTTGTATAGATGTTAGATAGAAATTTATAAAAAAATTGGTCTATATAAGTGTTTAGGATAGAGTTAGGTGGTGAAATAAGTCCAAATTAAGTGCTCAAGTCAATTAAAGTGAAATAGGTCCAAAAGTAAGATTATTAAGAATTCATGACCAAATTTGAGTGACTGGATTACCACCCCTTTAGTATAAAAATTAAATTACTAAAATAAAGATAAACCTGAGTGTGTACATAACACTTTGCCTTTAGGAGAAGATCCAATCATGCAAGGTGTTCCATTGAAAATCCCGCAATCATGTAAAAATAATTAATGCTCATATGTGAGATTGAAAATATGAAATGTATTTTGAATTTGAAAAGATTGAAAATAGTAAGGAAGGAGTACACCTAAATTTGTGAAATTAATGTTTCCATGAAGCATTAGATAATTGATGCTTGCCATGAAGCACTTGGAGAATTTTGTTCCTTTGTTGAACTAATTGAGAATTTGAAGGTGATCAAGCCCAAAAATGAATTGAATATATATATAAAATATAATCCATTAAAGGATGTAAAAACCTCAATTTGTGTTGTTAATTTTTGTTACCCAAAAATATGAAAAATGCTGGAATTCATAATGGATCAATAGGAAATAATGCTACAGGTCACTAAACCTATAAGTTACGCTTTATGTAATTTAATTAAATCAACCATTATAGATGGCTTGTAGATTAAATTTTCAATTTGTTCTTTACTTACTAAATTCATGATCAAAAGAGAATGGATAACATCTATGCTCCTACCATGTCCATGGATAAAAAAACACTATTTAAAAGAAAGTAATGAATATGTATCATGCCCCATGAATTTTTTTAAAATATCATAGTGTCGATGAATCTATGTCATGCCCCCATTGAAAATTTAGAATATGTAATAGTATGTAGATGTAAATTTTATAAATTATGTCTGAAACATGTCCATGAATCTATATCATGCACCCAAAATTGTATAAATATGTAATTTTTTTCATGTAATGCAAGTGCATATGTATGATATATTCCCCATATATATAAATGATTGAATTTTTAACCATATTTAACCTTTGAAACTATATTATTTACTCAAAAATATTTTTATCTTGAAGATGATTATCTCATGTATGAAATCCCACTAAATTTTTTCCTTTTGAGGTGAAGGAATTGTATCTTTAACTTTACTCATCTCAAAATAATAGTTAACTATATAATGCATAGTATGATGTAATTATTAAGTAATATAGCGTATTTTAAAAGTTTAAAATAGTAATATATGTACTATTAGGATTATGTATGTAACATATGAGGCAACACCTATAGAAATTTAACAATTAATCGCATAATATCATACTTTAAAATTAGAATCATATGCATTAATTAGTGAATAATATGGATCATAACACTAATGACATTGGAAAACATCAACAAACATACAAACACAACAATCAAAATGTCATATAATAAGGCCAAGGGCCACATATAAGGGGAATTAAATTGTCACATAAGTAAAAGTTGCACATACAAGGCCATTGACCAAAATTAAAAGGTCATGAGTAATGTCACAAACAAGGGACATGTTCAAATGTCACAAAAAACATAGGGCAAAGGTCCAAAAGCAAATAACATGTTCAAATGTTGCACATATCAAAAAATGATCTCATACATATGTTTAAGAAATTTACACACAAGGGCCATACATAATAGACAAGAAAAGTATAATCTACTATGTACAAGTAATAACATCAATTTAACATTGAAATAGAAATATAGTCTACACCATGAATATTTAATGTGATCATATTCTAGGAAAATAACATATATATGTACGTAACGCTATGTAGATATGCTAGCAAGACATTTATAAAAGTATGTATAACTTAGAAATATAGGAGTCACAGAATGATATAACTTGTAAATAATGTAAACCCTAGAAAATAAATCCCTAGTTTAACAATTCTATTAAGTAGAGACAAGTCCAACATCTTAGTCCATGTGAGATCTATGTCTTGCATAACACTCATGAATATCAGTTAAATGCTTGTGTGATAAAAAAGTATGTTATCTATTAATCATAAGATAAATAGCATACATCAATGGTGTAAAATAAATATTTAATTTTCTTAGATCCTACTTTTGGATTTTTAAAATATTTTGAATGCTTTTTTTTGTGTTTTTGACAATATTTTATTTTTTTGGTACTTTTGGAGTTTTTAAACTAAAATCAAAGAAATAAATGATAACCATGGAATCAAAATTATAAGGAATTAGAGCTCTAATCAATTACTAACATTTTTAATGTGAATTATGCATTAAAATTGATGGCATGACCATATATGAGGAATATGACTCAAATATCTATTTTAATTATGGTTGTAAGGCATGCATGGGATAGAATGAGTATGGAGAGGATTGATTATACATTTTAATTTCATTAACAATACACTTGTTAATGTATGTAAGTCACATGTATGAGAAATATAAAATAAGAAAATAAATATATTGAATGAATAAGTTTTATTTTTCATACTGGAATTGAGTGAAATATCAATAAATTATAAATATTAAGGCTATATCTACTCAAATTTTGAATTTTATGTGAAAATTTTCACAATATAGGATCAAACAACTAAGGATAGTAATGGTAGTCATTAATATCCCTTACTAGTTCATACTATCCTTGTTAAAAAATGTAATTTTATTAGTGTAGACTATGAAATTAGAAAGGTAAATGGAAAAATATATCACTATGTCAAACTATTCAAATCTATAAAGTGAAAAAAAGAGCCAAGAGGTAAAAAAGTTAGTAAGATCCAAGATCCCATAATAATGGGATAAATCAATACATGTGCAATAAGTAGAAGAATAATTTGAGTAATCAAGCTATTTAAACAAGCTAAAAAATGATCCCATCAATAAGAGAGTTTTTATAATATATAATAAGTGGCATAAGTTTTTCATTTTGTGAACAAACTATGTTAGATGTGTATGAATGAGAATTAAAAATGCATCATGTATTGTAATGAAACTATCTATATCACTACACGTGAAATCTTGTGTAGGAAGAGTAACTCCACAAGATATGGAATGATATTAAATTCAATGAGGATCAATAGGATATTGTATAAAATGCTTTTTCCTTTTGAGGAACATGTTAATATTTATGTATCACAAATTTATAAGGTGTGGTATTTAATGGTGATTTTTTGGGAACTAGACACCTTTTTTATAATAAGATTTATTTTACACTAGTTAATTTTAAGTTCTTTATAATTTAAAAAAAAAAATTGGTTGAGTATAAATATTTTGCCTAGGTGAAACAAATATTAACATTTTTTATTCTTGTGTAGATGTATCAATGAATTGTGGTGGTGGATTGGGAGGAGAAGTTACCATTTACTATAGAGGGAGCTCATATTTGATTCCTATAATTATAATAACTTGATTTTAGTGAATGTACTTAAGGCATATATGTATCATAGAAGGTATAAAATGGTGTTTTTTTCACCAAGGGCATCCTAATATCATGTCAAGTACTCCATTTTTTAGTATAACCAGAAAAAACATTAGATTATATAGTATGACCCACCTAAAGAAGCAAAAAAATATGTCTAAAAGTGGTTTGTTGTTTCCTATTAAATGTCTTGTCACTTTTGGATGTTTCTTGTATATCATGTTGTGTGTAACCTAATTAATGGAGTAATGAAATTGTGCATGCATTATCACTTGATCCATATATGCTTGTATATATAAAACATGAAAATCAAAATCATTATCCAATATCTCACTATCATCAAAAGTAATCATAGGATGTGATGTAGTTTGAGAAATTGTACCAATAAGTCCATCTAATGGATGATCATATGATTCAGGAGGTGGATATGCATTTTAGGTATGATGCTCTACTTTATTATCCTTGATGGTATCATGTTTTGGAAATTGTTCACTGAAAATATTAAACTTATCATTTTTATTATATTGAGGCTTAGTTTCCTATATATGAGTGCCTAACTCAATTATACTATTGTCGATAAGATCTTGAATAATGTGATTGAGATTAAAACATTTGTTATTAGAATGACCATTAAAGATATGGTAATAAAAATATGCATTGTTATCAAAATATTTTCCTTTGAGGTTAACTCATGTCAACCTCAAATGGTGGAGGTAGAGTAATAATATTTCACTCAAGTAACTTTTGAAAAAAGTTATGATACAGTTGTGGTAATCTAGAGATTTGCCTTCTTGTTTGATTTAATAAAAAAATATTTTTATAAGGTTTAGAGATAACTTTAAATATGATTTTTTCATTAGCTTTAGTATCTATTGGCTTAACTTTTTAAGATAGTTTCTTTTGGAAATTTGTTGTGGAAGTATATGCAAGTTCATACTTGAACTTATTCAATGTAAGAAGATTGAATTATCTTTATCTTATTGTATGAAAATTTTATTTAAATGATTTTTAAAAAAAAATAATTGACTCATGCAAAGGTGCAAGTAAACTTTGTTTGAAAATATTTCATAATTCATTATCTTCTAAGGTATTAGTAATTTTAGAAAGCATGGTCTTGTATCAAAGTAAATAATCATTGATAGGTTCCTTTGTGACTTGCTTAGGCTTAGTAATTTATGCATAACAAATATTTTAATCAATGTTGACATAAAAATTATTAATAAAATAATTTGATAATGGATTGAATGTTGTGACCAATTGAATAGGTAAATCATAAAACTAACACAAGGCATAATATTTTAAGCTTATTGGTGTTTAAAGTTATTCTTAATTTAATAGTGAAATGCTAAGAACAAATAAACTATTGAAATTGTATTTAGATTTATAGAAATATACATATTTGAATGTGAAATACATAATTTATAGAATTTGAAATGAGATAAAAATAATAAATTGACAAAAATATGTTAAAAACTAATCTAAACTAAATGTATGTTGGTTATGCACACTAATTGTTATTGGGAATTGACTATAAGGACCCATAATATGTGTTTAAATTAAAATCAAGAATTCAAACTATATACACAATATTTTTAAAACTTTATCATTTACTAATGCTTTCTCTCATGTAAGAAGCTATTAGCTTTTAATCACTCTAAGTGCACACATTAAAGGGTACACTAGGAAAGGGGTGGGTAGACCTTTGGTTCTTTGAAATATTATTGATCCTTATACCATTACCTAAAACCACTATAAGTTACTTTTATTAAAATATTTAAGCAATTAAAACCCACTTATACACTCTAATAAATTAACCTTCTAAAAAATCCCCTAAATAAGCATACACTCATTTTATTACTATGTCAGCTTGGTTGACCTTTTTGGGGATTAAGTGCATTTTATATAACTCTATTAGCCCAGTCAACCTAGTTGAGGCCTAATGAATCTTTTTCCTACCAAACAAGGTCAATCTAACCAAATTTGTTGGGTAAATTCCTAGGAGGGTTTATGGTCAATCCTTAGCTATAAATAACCCCTTCACTTCATTTATAAAGAGAGGAAATTTCATTTTTGCATTGCTAAATATTTCAATTTTGTTATTTATACATTAGAAGAGTCATTACTTAGGGTTTTACCTTAGAGGGAAAGAATATTGTCTTATGGGAAATTTTGGATGCAAAGTAAAAGTCTTTTAGCCTAGAGATGATTTATATAGTGTGATATTTACAATGCCACAACAACCTATTAAAATAACTGTTGGCAAAGGGAGAGATTGAGGCATGATAGGTTAAATTCAAGGTAAGTATTCCTACATTTTACTCTTTTATTTAGTAGATTAGATATTTCACAAAGTAGTAGGATGAATGTTATACTCCTTGATTCATTTACCTCTACATTAACTTGAGTAGATTTCTCTTTGCATGTTTTATTTTATTTGTTATTAATTATCCCCCTTTGTGCCACAAGCTTTAGTGAGCACTATATTAAATTTATTTATTGTATCGTATGCCTAACTAGGGTTATTGTATAATGTCATTTTCCTAGAGGCTTTGTAACCCTCTCATTTGGTGTTGTGTGGTAAGAGATCCCTTAGTTAGGTTTAGTGGATATGTCCCAATATAAATAACTATGAAATTAATTATTTGGTAAGATTACCTTCTTCGATATTAGAATCCACTACGTATGAAAAGTTATAGATCCATCCTAATTTGTCATATACATTCTAGTGAACCCAACACTAATCTAACCCTTAATTTTTTTTTTAATTTTAATTTACATTCAACTAGATTGATCTTGTCAATCCAATTTTATATTTTATGGGCATGTTTTTAACCAAGTTGAGCCTATCAACCTAGTTATATTTTCTATGTAGGTTTTTAACCAGGTCAAGCCTATCAACATAGTTCTAGTTTTTGTGCACAAGTTTTTCAACTAAATTGACTATGTTGATCCAATTCTATTTTCTATGTACAACATTTTTAGTCTTATCAAACTAGATTGAGATGATTGATTCAATCATTTTTCTACCTTTAATTCATAAATGAACCATCTTGATCAATTTATTTCATTTTTGTATTTCACTTTTAGCTGACTAAAGTGATCTAATTGATCTATCTTTATTTTCTTATTTATCTTAGTTTTATTTAACCAAGATCACCTAACTTGATCTTGTTTAATAACACTATTTTATGCCTTTACAAGACCAAAAAACTTACCTAGACAACCTAGTTAAATAATATTTCAACATTCTTAAGAAAAACTACTACATTGACTTGATCGATTTTGTCATATCTTCTAGTTTCATTCTAAAAAACATAGTATTTTCATTTTTTCAAAATTTTAAGAAAATTTCATTTCATGTCTTTTATATAAAATTAAAAATTTATCATATTTCTCTAAATTTTTTAGTTCTATAAAACTATATCCACACAGTCAACTAGATCAACTAGATTGATCTAGTTTTATGCCTACTTTTCTACCATCAAACTAAGTTGACTAGCTCAACTTTTTTTGTTTTGGACTCTTTTAAAATATACCAAGTCAATCAAATTGACTTTGTTTTGTCCTATTTGATCTATATGTTTAAATTTTATAGCATAATAAAAGTAAATTATCTTCTATTTCATAGTATCCATTCATGATATTTTATTTATGATCTTTACCTATCATTTAAAAATATCATGGCATGAGAAGATTTCCCCAATATTCATAGACAGTATAAATCTAAACACAGTCCTTATTTACCACATACCTTGTGGTATTTTGAAAATTCCCAAGATTTACCTTTTTATTAAACATTAAGAATCCATTTATCTATTTGATTGTGAGGTAAATTAGTTAGAAATCAATACCAAGAATTTACTTCTAGCTTACCCTTGAAACTAGGTTTAAAAAATTATGGGAATGACATTTCTTCAATAGTTATCACTCTAAAACATTGGGATAACACTATCCAAATAACAATATAGTATCTTTGGAAGCCTACAATATAATCACAAACTTTAGTACAAACTTCCAAATATTTTTTTTAGATAAATAGTTAGGATCTAAATTACTTGTTTGTTGCCTGTTGTTTGTCATTCTATGTTTTATTGTAGACTATATTATCTAACATTGATACAAGTTCTATGATGTATGTTTCAAATTTGAATTATTATTTTCTTACTTTCCCAACTATATCAACCAAATTGATCTAGTTAGATTATAAACTATTATATGTCCCTAAATTTCCAACAAGATCAACCAGCTCAACCTAGTTAGATTACAGATTGTTCTATGTTTATACCTTTTCAAATAGGTTGACCAATTCTACCTTGTCTATTTATAGATTTATATTTTAGCTTGCTTAGCCAATTATATTGACCAACTTGATATAGTGCCTCCTTATTAACTTAGTTCATTATTAGACTATCTAATTTTCTTTCTTTATACATAAACTACATCAACCTACTCAAATACATGCCTCCTAGCTAACTTAGTTTATTATTAAACTATCCTATTTTCCTTATCTAGAAATAAAATAGATTGATGTACTTGACTTAGTGTCTCCTAACAAAGTTAGTTTATTACTAGATTGTTTTATTTTCCCTTTTCATAAATCAACCTATTTGATTTCATATCTCTTGTTGACATAGTTCATTTTCTAACTAGAATCAAACTTATTTGGTTCATCTAGTTTAATTAGTGGCTGACTTAGATTTAATCCTAAACACCTTTACCTTAAAAACTCCACATTATATTTATCTTTTCTAATTTACTTGACATCATAAAATTACCTATTAAATGTTTCATTGATAATATTAACCCATTTAGAAAATACATAGGTTATTCCTTTTTACCAACCCTAGCCACCCAAGAGGATAATATCTCATGGTGTACTTATTCCCACCCTTCATCTAACTCTATTGACTATAACATGGTTCAAATTAACTAATGTGATGATTTATATGGATACAACCCATTTCAAACTTTCTCATGATAATACCTTATCTAAACTTCCTTATTATACCATTGGATCAATATATACTAACATATCAAATACTCCCATAGAGAATCCTCCTATAGGAAAAATTCATATCCCTAACCTTGGGAATGTTCCTCATTCCAAAACTATCAATAAAACTCATCAACCTCCCCCATTACTAGAAAAAAAATACATCAATCCATATAACTCAAATTCTTGCTCAAATGGTACAACAAATAAATGATATGATAATAACCAAAAATTACCAAAATATGAAAATGAAACATCAAATATTACAAATGAATAATCAACCTCCTCTTTTCATGCCTCAAAATAACCAAAATTGTATTCCTCATCCTCTTAAAGAAGCTATTGGGAATTGTTGACTATATGACCACAAGTCAAAATAGGTCAACCCCTTATAGTCCAAAAATTGATTATAAGTATATTATCATGTTATAGGGTGTTTCATGGTTTATTTTATGTCGTTTAATATGATTTTATACTTGGTCGTAGTCTAATTTAGTCTTTGTGTCATTTTATGTCACTTAGGGGTTATATTTGAGTCATTAATGAGGATGGTACTATTTTATTAGGTATACCAGTATTATAAACTCTTTTAAAAAATCCAATATGTCATATTAATTATCAATAATGTTAGTCCTATTTGAAAATTTTAGGTTCCTAACTAAAAATAAAGAAAACAAGTGAAAAAAAGGAGTATTGGCAGTTGTATAACGTATAAAGGAGAGTGGCACATGGGAAAGTATTATGGAATGGATCATAGAATTATCTAAATCCATTTCCATAATTTATCTAATTTGGAAGTGCCAAAAATAGACCAAACCCATTTTTATTCTCCATCGCTTCATTAGACATACAAAACTAGTCAATAGGTCTTTTGATGATACAACCAATGGAAGATATTTCAGGTAAAATTCTCTTGGTGGTGGATATTAAACTTGGTATTCTTAAATTTCATGTTAGGATTTGGAAAAATGGTTGCCTATGCTTTATGAACCATTCTTATTAAGTTGATTGTCTTGTTTTACTTTATAATCCCCAAACCTTGTATGTTTTGATTTTATTTGAGGTTGTCTGTAAAATACATTTTGTGAAATGGATTTTAAGTATGAAAAATTACTTCCCTCATGGATATTATCACTTATTTAATGTTTGGAGTTGAGTTTATGAGTTCAAACCTCTTAGGTTGCAGGTGAAGTATGCTAGTGAGGTTGTAGACATGTCCATGAATTGTAAAGGTTTTCATTTCTTATATTGGTTTATATCAAAGATATATTTATGTATTATATGATTATAAAGTGATCAAAATCACTCTTCCCTTCCAATCTTACTCTCCAACAGTAGCATCATGAAAGTTGTAGTCAAGAATGTTTCACATAGTCAACTTCCTACAAGTTTCCATCTATATTAATGGCATGTAAAGGTACTAAACATGGTCATGGAGGTGTGATGAATAGTTTAAATGTTTTTAATACATTATTGGAGCATGATCTAGCAAGCCAAACCCTCCAAATAGCATATAAGGGACTTTGTCAATTAATGTAAACTACACACACAGTCATACACCATTGAATGTGTGTCTACAGGTTCCCTATGGAGGAAAAATCACATTAAAGTGAAAAATATAAATTGGTTTGAGATCTAATGAGGTAGAATAGATTAATTTAGAGACCTTTGGAATGTCTAAGACTAGTTACAATCCCATATAACATGTATATTTCTCACATCTACTTCCATCACCTATATACTAAAATATTCAGCTAAAGGTGGTTTCCATAAAGACTTGAAATGTTGCTCAAGTATGTTCAAATATGTTTTGAGAACTTACTTGAGGTATTATAATGTTGAGGGTGTCATGATAATAATGTTTGAATCCAAATGAAGTGGAAGGTAGGTGTGAAGAATACATGTATATGTAGAAACTAAGTTCAGGGATAAATTTCCTTAAAATCTCCAAAATAGAGCCTTGGGTACTTTTGATGCCATTATATAATGGTGTAGCATCAAGTCTATATGATCTTGGATGTTTTAATAATGAAGCCCTATCCAATGGGAGATGACTTGATCAAAGGAAAGGATAATTTGGTTTCAATATGTGGTGATTAAGAAGCCTCTAAATCATGAGATTGTTCACTACAGCTTTTTAGTGTTTACTATAGTATTTTGAACCTCTAGTTGATTCTACACTCCAAGATAACAACATAAGAACATGCCTTCATGATATATGACTCAATGGAGGGTGAAAGATAAATTAGTGATTTAATGATATTGAATAAGGATTGAATTCCAATATATCAATGTACATTATCACCTATAGGTTCTTTGCTCTCAAAAGTCTTACCTATAGTTGACTATAGGTACCTACTTATAAATTCATAGGTGAATCTTAATAAGTAGGTATGCAAAACATGGATATATATCAATTAGAGTTTATACCAAGAATCTAAAGAGATCCACAAGGATTAACATAGATATCAATTATTGAACACACCTATAGGACTCCCTTTTTACTCCAAAATTATCAATTACAATTGATTATGGCATGACACTAACACCTATGAGCATAAATAATCTTGAAGTTAGACTCATATAAAGCATGGTTTCAATAAATGGAACTATTAAATGAACATAGATGACCTATATTATCTCTTTCACAATGATACAATGTCTAGGAAAAAATAACAACCTATAAGCAGTCTCCTTTTTGGGGGTAAACACAACTACAGTCAACCTGCAGTCTTGTCTAATGAAATGCAAGATGTATGTTGAAAGGATGGGAAAATTTGTGAGTGAAAATATATGTAAGATAATCTAAATGATAATGAAATACACCTAGCTTTATTCTTAATATAATAAAATAGTGCAAATAAATTCTCTAATAATGTAACCTACAATCAACATATAAATCCTACACATAGTTACTCAAGAGTCAATCTTGAGGTTTTAAAGTGTTTGGAAGTGATATAAAATTGATATGACCATAAAATTTTTTATATAATGTCCCCATGACATATTAAGAAAAATAATATACTTATTTTCCATGGGGAAATAGGGGAAGTTCCCTCTATTTTATCTCAGACAGAGGACATTCCCATAAGACTAAACCCTACAGGTGGGTCACAAAATTGATGAAAGGGTGAGATAGAGGTTAATTATACCTTGAATAAATATGTAGAGAGTTGAGTTATACATTATTAAACATTATAAAAGTTTCAAAAATTCTTGAGACCAACCAGGGTGGTCTAAACCAATAGGTATGCAGGTACACCTATTAGGTCTTGATTAGGCCTAGTGCCTAAAAGGATTTAAACCTCACCTCTAGAACTATGTGGACATTATAATACATTAGAACTCCTGAATGGGGAGTTATAATGTGTGTGTAAACCTTTGAAATATAGAGTATGTCACAAACAAGCCACATTTTGGCTCAAATCAACTTAGGCTTGCACATAATGAAGAAAGGAGCTCGAGAAGACAAGTTTAGAATCTCATATGTGTACAGACACTTAACATGGGAGCTCAAGGAGTTAGGAAAAGTTGGAGAGTGTCCCTAAAAAGGATTTAGTGGAATTTTTTAGAAGATTAGATGTCATGATTTTATGAATAATCCTTAAGGACCAAAACATTTTTAAACCCTCCAAAACCCTTGGTAATGACCCAATGATAAAAATGAAGAAGTAGAGGCATCTAGGAGAGATAAAATGGCTTGGGAGATGATTAGATCTTGCATAGTAATCTCTAGATTTCCTTCCCATAAATCTAAGTTGTGCCCTACTTATCTAAATAAGGAGAAAATGGCTTTTATTGATAGTTTTGTGTGTTGTGTAGGTATGGAAGGATTCAAAAAAATGTAAATCATTTTTTGAAGTTGACTTGTTAAAACATTCTTAACTACAACTTTCATGATGCTAGTATTAAAGAGTTATCTTAGAAGGGAAGAATGATTTTCATCACTTTAGAAGCATGGAATACATCAATATATATATTTTATAGAAACAAACATATGAAATGAAAACCTTTACAAATGATGGACATGTCTACAACCTCACTAGTATACATCACCTTTAACCTAAGAGGTTTGAAATCATAAAAAAAACTCCAAATATGAAAAAATATATGGGAGCCATGAAGGAAGGAATTCCAAATCCTCTAGAAGAATTTCAAAAAATGGATTTTATGGACAACCTTAAATAGAATAAAAACTTGTAGGGTGTGGGGATTATCAAGCAAAATAAGATAAACAACTTCTTAAGAATGGTTTATAAAGCATAAGAAATGATTATTCTAGCTCAAATGAAATTTAAGTAAACCAATTTTTATATCCACCACCAAAATCATTTGACCTAAAACCTCTCGTAATGGCCATACCATCAAAAGACCTGTTGACTAGTTTTATATGCCTGTGGAGTGATGGAGAAGAGAAATGTTTTTGTACATTTTTGGAACTTTAAAAGTATATCAAGAATGTAAATGGATCTAGGGAAGTTAAATATCCATTCCATAAGCTTGTCCCATTTTCCAATGAGTTTATTTTGGTAGGGTTTTGGGGGTTTTTCCCTAAATCTAAGTTTTAGGTGTGATTAATAAAATGAGTGGGTGAAACTTGAAATTGAAGGAGTATTTGGGTTGGGGGTAGGGTAGAGGGTAGAATTAGGTTGTTTATTTTATATTATGGGTATTTTTGGTAGTTTTTAGGTATATAGGGTTAGGTGTTTTATCACTAGCAGTCACACATAGTGACCATCGATGGTCATACCAAACCATCGATCGTCAGACTTAACCATCGATGGTCGACTACCCAAGCAAAATGGTCACTTGATCATCAGTAGTCATAGTGACCATCAGTGGTTAAGTGAATGGTGAAGATGTTTAATAAAAGATGTAGGAAAATGGGTGGGCTTTTAAATATTTTAATGTTGAAAATGCTAAGGGTTGGTTGGGATAGGGTAGGTTTCAAGTAGGAGTGTTGTGTTGAAATGTTTGTGGATTAGGGTAGGTGTTTTTAGATAAAAGAGTTAAGGATAGATTTAAGTTTAAAATGTTATAGCATTATAAGGGTAGCATTGGAATAGGTTGATTTAGGTGGGTTTAGGTTGATAAAGAGGTTGATTTAGGTAGAATGAATGAAATAACATGAGTAATGGTCATGGAAAACTAAGTGTGCATGCTAAATTTAAATTTTATGGGCATGAGATTAGATTTAGATGAGGGATCAGGTTCCTTGAATCTTTGTGGAGATCTATGGAGGGATGACTAGTGATGATTGAATACATATGAAGGAGGTTAGCCTTAGAGTTATGATGCATTATCAATGCATGCCATGAGATGCAATGATGATTATGGCCCTCATTGAGAGATGGGATCTACCCATAAACATTTTTTTCATTCCAACAAGAGAAATGACCATCCTACTAGAGGATGTTCATAAGATCACATGGATACCCATTTAGGGGGAGTTAATATACCATATTAAGATCAAGGAGAGGGATGAACATATCAATATTTTATATGGTGAGGATTAGGACCTTACTATTTGGCATACTAATGGATTCAGTTATAATCCATTATACTAGAGGGATCAAGATTATAGATACTTGATAATGATGATGATGGTAGTCTCCTATTTTGTATTACCATATTTGAGCAGTGGGTGGTTTCCTTATTTGCTATTGAGAGTGTTGATAGAGATGTTGCTTGTAAGATAGTGTTTGGGTGGGAAACAATTTTATTAGTTTAGATATATAGGGATCTATGGGGATTTTGAGCTCACCAATGATATGGGATCAACATAGGGTTCATGCTCCATTGTTAGGCCTACAAGCATATCAGGGTTTTGAAGTTGATGGGGCTACCATGGGAAAGATATGCCAGATGGAATTTAGAGTGTGTTTTGTGTAGTAGAGGGGTGACTATGCCCTAACAAGAGTTAGAGGAGGGGCAATGGATATCAACTGGTTCAAAGATGCATTAGATGGCTTGGTTATTAGAGAGATGTGGTTTGGAGGCCATATGTTAGCTTTCCTAGGTGGGCTTATTACACTCAAAATAAATTATAATTATAGTAGATATGGAAATGGATCTATGGGAGGAGAGAGGGTTAGATTGAGATTATCCCATTTGATATAGTTCATAGGTAGTTTGACCTAGTGTAGGTAATTCTAGGTCCATTCTTGAGGTACAGGAGGGAGGAAGTTGAGTTTCTGCTTCTTGAGCCACATCCAGAGGAGGTGATCCTAGATCATGAGGATGTACCTATTATAATAGGGTTTGATGAGGCCAATTTTGTTGATGCCAATGTGGCATGGTACTAGGCCCTTTATGTAATGATCAATTTTGGGTGGGATGTTGGGGGTTGATAGG
>JARHVA010008225.1:182500-195000 GCA_037957365.1 Torreya grandis
ATTCTAGTGTGATAGGCTCATAAAACAAAAGGGATGTGCAAGTGCTAATATCAACTTGAGGCACTAACTACTTTGGTTAACATTTTGTTGAGGGTTTTGTTATAGGCTTCCACCTATCCATTTTCTTGTGGATGGTAAGGTGAGGAAAATATTAAATTTATGCCAAACGCATCATAGAGACCTTGGACTTAATTGTTTTTGAAAGAGTTTCCATTATCAATGATGATCTCATAGGGAACATTTAAATGATAGATGACATGATGATTGATGAAGTTGACTATCTTGTTGGATTAAGTCAAGATGAGAGGAATGGCCTCCACCCATTTTGTGAAATACTCAATGGTGGTAATGATGGATTGGTGCCACTGTGAAGAATGAGGATTAATTTCCCCAATGAGATCGATTCCCCATTATGAGAAGTGAAAAAATTCCTTAGATACTTGAAGTCCATGGTTCAGTGTGTGATGTAAATTGACATGCTATTGAAATTTAACACACTTCTTTACATAATTATAATAGTCTTAGTTGAGGGTGGGCCAATAGTATCTAAGGTGAAAGATACGATTAGTGATAGATAAACCACTAAAGTGTCTCCCATAGATCCCTTCATGTATTTCCTTGATATCATGGGAAGCTTCATGACTATGTAGGCAATGAAGAAGGAAACTATAAAAACCATGTTTATAAAGGATTCCCCTTAGTATGGTATAATGAGAGGTACTATAAATAAAGGATCTTTAGGAATTCCTAAAAAGTTTGGGAGGAACAATGTCAAGGTTGAGGTAGTTTAAAGTCTACTCATACCATATATCCAATGGAGATGCCTCCACACTATAAATGGTAGGAAGGTGAAAATGGATATAAGACGGTATGATATAATGATGGATGGTGACAAAGATTTTATAATCAATAGGTGTGGATGGGATTTGGGAAGCAAGGGAAATCATTGTAGCTATGAATTTATTGGTATATCATGAAATATATTGGATAAGGTAATGATCAAATGATGCTAAGAGTACATCTATGAGTTGTTTTTACTTTTGTAAGACATCATTCTTACATTGGTAGAATCCATTGACCTTGTTGACCATAAGTTGGGAATCACAAAACATACTGATCATCTTAACTCCCAAGGCTATAGTGATTTGGAGACCTATTACTAGGGCTTCATACTTAGCCACATTGTTGGTGCACTCAAAATCAAGTTGTAAGGAAAAGGGAAGAGGTTCACCATTAAGGGGAATGAGAATAAATCTAACACCCCTATCATGCTAGAATTTTGAGCCATCAAATAACATGGTCATTTGGTAGGTGGGATTCTCTTGATAAAGAGTCATGATGGACTCATCCAAAAATATAAGAGGAAGGGTTTAGTTATCTAGTAAAGGAGATTCAACTAGTTGATCAGTAATGACTTACCCTTTGATTGACTTATGCTAGAGGAACTCAAGGTAAAAATTAGCTAGGAGTGAGAGCCACTTATCCATAGTTTGTTTTTGTATGGTTTAGAGTGCATGTATTTGATTTGGTCAATGTTAGTGATGATAATTTTTTGTGATTGAGAAGGTAATGAAGATGTTTAGAATCCACAAAGACTAAGGAAAGGCAAAGTTTTTGGGGATGGGGCTACAAAACCTCATACTCTATAAGTTATTGAATTATGTAGTAGATACCTTGCTCTTTGTTCTAATTATCATGGTGATCAAGCATTACCCCTAAGGAATGGTCAATGGTAGAAATATAAAGGTATAAGGGTTGGTCTTCTTTATGAGGGATAAGAATGGGTGGAGAAAGGAGGTACTCTTTTAGTGAATCAAAGGCTTGTTGGCAGTCCTTAGTTCACTTAAAAGATGTATCTTTTTTGAGAAGATGGTAAAAGGGTTGACATATATCATATAATTGAGAGATGAAGTGATGGATGGATTGAAACTTCCCCTATAGGATATATATTTAATTAAGGTGGGTTAGAGTTCGCATTTTGAAGATCTCTCTTACTTTGGTAGGGTCTATTTTAATTCCTCAAAGAGAGATGATAAAACCAAGAAGCTTTCTAGATAACACCCCAAAAACACATTTCTTAGGGTTAAGTCAGTCATGGAAATGGATTAGGTACTCAAATATTATTTTGAGAATGTCTAGATGATCCTTGGAATATTTAGACTTCCCAAGGAGATCATCTACATAGTCCTCTATGATTTTATATATGAGATCATGGAAGATATAGGGCATTACATGTTTGTAGGTTGCTTCAACGTTCTTCAAACCAAATGACATGACCCTATAAAAAAAGGTTCCCCATGGGGTGATGAAGTTTTATGTTGATACTTGGAGGCAATCAAGATTTGATTATATCTTTAGAAACCATCCATAAGAGATAACATCTCATGGCCAACTATAAGATACACAATTTTGGTTGATGTTAGGCAAAGAGAAGTCATCCTTTCGACAAGTAAGGTTGAGGTCACAAAAGTCAATATAGAGGTGAAGTCCCGCTATGGGTTTGGTGATGGGAATGATATTGGAAACCCATTGTGGGTAGTCAATGGGTTGAATAAAGTTGACAAACAAGAGACACTAAATATCTGAGGTTGCATCCTACAAAGCTTTTGTTTGACAAGTTTAACATTGGGATAAATGATAATGTTATAGAGAGTAATGAAAGAGTCAATCTTTGGCATATCTTAATAAGACTAGACAAATGCTATGTTTTAGTCATGAAGGAAGGGTAATCCTATTGCTCTAAAGAATCTAAGGATTGAAAAATCTTTAAAATGTTGGGGTTATCCTAAGTACCTAAGTTGACATTGATAATAGATTAATTCAACATGGTTTGGTTCTCAAGAGGAAGGGATTTATGGATAGAAAAATCCACTTCACTAAGATTAGTGAGAATGGAATCATCATCTTGATGTTGGATGGTGTTGATGGTAGGATAATCAATTTTATCATTTCAAGATGAATTAAAGGAATGATTTCAAAATCCTTATACTTTGAAAGAGATGGGGTTGGTGAGGATGGGACATCCTCATCAATGGTGGTGATGGGTTTAGGTGAATAGGTGGGTTCTTTTGGTGGTACAAACCCAACCCCAAATATCTCATGAGGTTTTTGATTTTTGATTGAAGGTAACTCATGAGGTTCATGTTTATAATGGCCAAGGTGAAATCCTTTCCAAGCTCACTTATGAAGGCATAATTTGGAAAATTCTAGTTTGTCCAAATAGGAAAATTAGAGGACGTGGTGGTGGAAGCAAGAAGTGGATGATTAAGTCCCCCATGGATTAATTTGGTTTGATGGTTAGTAAGCTCAAAAGGTATGATATTTATGATGTTAGGGTCATAACCAGGGTTATGATTGAGGTTCCCATACTCTTAAGGAGTAAGGAAAATATCCAAGGCTAAAAGATTATATTCCCCCAGTGAGAGACATTGAAACATGGGTTATAAGGGGTCCTCTATGGGGATCTAAGAAGAAGGGATAAATGATCTTGTTGAATATTAATTTATGGTAGGGGTGGATTTTTTATTGGTTGGTGGTGATGTGTATGAGGGAAGAAGAAGAATTTCATTAGGTCGATATGTCATGTTGCAATATGTGAAAGGTCTAGGGTCAACTTTTATGGTGATGACCTGACTCTCATGTTCAAACTTGACACATCAATGTAAGGTAGATGGGACAAAAATCATGGCATATATCCAAGGGTGTCTAAGTAATATGTTTTATGGTAACTCACCTTCTAAAATTTAAAAGAGCTCTAGAATTGTTCAGGATCCCAAACAAATTTAGAGGATGACTGCCCCCAAGGTAGTGGCCATAGTATCATTAAAGGAGTAGAGGATTACTATAGTTTTTGACATGATATTCTTAGGAAGTTGGAGTTGGTCATACACATGAGAGGAGATAATATTAATACTATATGTCCCATCAATCATCACCTTTTTAATGTAGGTTTGATTGATGTATGTAGTGATGAAGAGGGGAGGATCGAGATCATCATAATACGTAGAAGGTATTTCTAAATCCTAGAAGGTGAAAAAAGCAGAAAGTTGAAGGGCTCTTATAAAATATGCAAGAGGTTGAGGGTATTTTAGTTTAACCTCTATTGATTGTAGGGCCTCTATCAATTCTTAGAAATGATAGGGTGAGGTGTTGATCAGTTTGTAAAGGCTCATCTTCATCGGTGTTTGGTGAAGTTGTTTTAGAACCACTTACTGAATAGATTTGGAAGGGTTGGAGAGAGAGGAACCCAAAATGGATATTTTGAGTTTTGGTGAAGGTAAAGGTTCTTGGGTTTGGTTAGAAGGTTGAGGGGTGGAAGGGTATGTCCATGGTATGGACACTTTGGATTTTCCCTTATCTTTTTGTTGGGCCTAAGATCAGGTAACCATATGGATAGTGTGGATTAGGGAAGTAATTGGTATAGAAGGCTACTTAAATTCCTCCTCACTTTCAAATGAGAGTGGAGGAGTAGGTAAGTGTGGGATGGGTTCATTTGGTGGTTGGGTTGGTAATGGCCTCAAGGGAGCTTCATTTGATGATAGATCATCCTCATCCCATAAGTTATGGATAAGTGTTTGGAGAGCTTTATAGTTTTCCATGTCATGTCCAAGTTTCCTATGGTATGAGAAGATTAAAATATCATTTAGGACTTGAAGGGTTAAAAGGTTTGATAGGTAGTAGGATTAAGGAAGAGGTTTACAATAACATTTATATAATGGTTGAATAAGATTAAAGAAAAGGTGTTAGGGGTGTTGGGTTTTTGGTTTTAGGAGTGGGAGCCTTCTTAAAAGTAGGATTCACTATAGAAGTTTTAGGTGGTGGAATGGTTTTGGTAGGTGGTTTTTGTTGGGATTGTTTGGTTGTGGTGGGTTTTGAGGTGGAAGGTTTGGGGATGGATTATTTGGATAATTAAGGTTTGGAGTTAGATGGGAAGGTAGAGGTGGCTAGGTTAGTTTAAAATGATGGGGTGTTTGATGATTTGGTGGGGGTAGATAAAGGTAAAATGAATGGAGAAGGTTTAGTTTGGGTAGTTTTGGGAGGGTTCACCTTTTTGGTATAAGGATTAGCTCCTAGGATGGTTGAAGGATGGGGTCCTAAGATAGAAGGTAAATAGGAAGGAGGTGGTATGGTTCTGGTTCTAGGTGGGAGTTTGGGTGACTCCACCTACTTAGTTGGCTTGGTGAAGGTTTTATCTGGTAGAATAGATAGGGTTAAGTCTAACTTCAAAGATGGGTGAACAATTCTAGGAGTAAGAAGTATTTGCAGGTTCTTGATAGGTTTAGTTAGAGAGGTGTAAGGTGATGTGCAAATTTTAGATGGAGGCGTTTTAGATAGTTACCCTATGGTTTTGGAGGAAGAGGTGTTTGATGAAGGTATTGAGGTGATGATAGGTTTGATGGTGGATGAAAGAGAGGTCAAATTTTCATGTTTTTTTTGATAGAGGATCCCAAAATGATGCAAAAAGGTGGATCTATCTAGATTAGGTTGGGAGGAGAATTCTAGGCTTTGGACTAGTCCAGAGAAGGGTTTGTAAACTAGTTTAATTCTTTGGTCATCAGTTTTGAAGATTAGGCCCATGGGTTGAGGTGAGGGAATGGTTTCTTCACCTTTGTCCTTGATGGAAGGTTTAAATATTTGAGAAGACATTTTCTCTATGGAGGGATTATGTAAGGTGATATCTTCTTGTGAGATTGTTTCCAAAGAAAGAATGGGTGGTTCTATGATGGGAAATGAAGGTATGATGGCCTATAGTGAAGGAATGGAGATGGTTGTTTCCTTTGTTTAGGTGTCTAAAGTAATGATGGTTAAATCCAATACTTCAATAAATGGAGTGGGGGAAGAGGTAGTTGAAACAATAGTTGCCTCCTTTGGTATTTCTATCGAAGGAGATGTGGATAAGTCCATGGTCACATCAAGTAAAGAAAGAGGGGTGGTTGATTCCTCTATTTTGATGCCCAAAGGAATAGAGGATGGAAATTTCACCACTTCAATGAATGGAATTAAGGAAAAGGTAGTTGAGGCAATGGTCTCCTAGATGATAGGTTCATTGATAATAACATTGACTGTATGGACCTCATGAGCGTGAGATGATTCTGGTTTATTATCATCATAGTTTGTAGAAGGGGCATGGTTGGGAAAAGGTTTATGAAATATGTCAAGGGACTGATTTGGGGGTGCATTAGGATTGTCAAATATAATTTTTCCCTTATCAATCAAGTTTTGGACAATAGTTTTGAAGGTGTTACACCTATTAACATCATGTCCAATGACATGGTGGAAATCACATGGATCATTCTCATTGTACCAACCAAGTGTAGAATGAGAAAAATAATTTTTTTGGGTAGGTTTTATGGGAGGAAGTTGTATGATGTTGGATTTGATATATTTTTCCAAAAATGAAGCATAAGACTCCCCTATCAAAGTGTATTGTTTTGGGGCAGCTTAAATTTTATTTTGGTTTTGTTGGTTGGAAGAGTTAGAGGAATTGGTTTGGTTGGGTTGGTTAATAGTTGGTGGTGGAGTGGTTTTAAGGACAACTAAGTTTGAGGATGACTTTGGTTTGGTGTTGGGATGGTTAAATTGATTGGTGGTTTTAGATGAAGAGGGATAATTGGATTTGAATCTAGAATTTTTATTCTTAGTTTCAATTTCCCTTCATCAATGGATTTGATTTTTAATTTATGTGTCATGGTGAAAGCCTCATAAAAGATTCTAAAAGTTCAAACCTAAATAGTAGGGGTGAAGTGTTTGGCACAACCATGAGAGAAAAGTTCAATCAACTCAGTTTGGGGTAAATAGAAAGAGAGTTGGTTGATAAGATCTCTCCATCTAGCTATTAAATCAATAATTGCTTCATCATCAAATTCCCTTATGGAGTAGAGGTTAGTAATAGAGAAATTTATAGATATATTAACTAAGAAGTGATCTAAAAATGTTTAGGCGAGTTGGGAAAAAGAAAAGATGGAGTGCTTAGTGAGAGAACTATACCAATCCAAAGTTAGTCTAGATAAAGATATATGAAAGGTATAAAGGAGAAGAACATCATCATATGTAATCAAATAGCAAGAATGGTGAAATGCTCTTAAGTGTTGTTAGGGGTCCTCCTTGATTTAGAACTTGGAAAACTTGGGTGATTACCATTAAGGAGGATAAGGTTAGATAAAAATAGATGGGTGAATAGGTTCATTGTAGATTCGATCATAACACAAGAGGTTATGAGCCCCAAAAATAGATGACTCTAGGTTGGTCATTTTTTCCATTAACATTTTAACTAGATCCATTTGAGGTTGGGAAGCTCCATAATTATGTGGTAGGGTTGGTTGGGGTTGGGTGGATGTAATATATGGATAAGTGATGGAAGGTTACGAAGATGCCACATATTGATATGTGGTCATTGAAGCTTGGGATGATGCCACATAAGGGTTAATGGGAATAAAAGGTTGGGTAGAAGGTGCTATGTACCCTTATAGATTAGGAACATTTGGTAAGATGTCATGGGTATTTGTTGAGGGATTGATATGGGTTGATTTGGAGGTATGAATGGGTTGGTGGATTGAGGTTGAGTCTTCACTCTTATACTAATATGTGGAAGGTTAGGGGGTATGGAAAGCCAAAAATTTTTAAGTGGGATAGAAATTGGTGGGTTGGTAGAGATAAGGTGGATGGTAAATAAGGGTAGAAGATATCCATATGATTGATGGAGTATGGGTAACAAGAGGCAAGGTTGCCACTATGTTAGAGGTGTTGGTTGGTGTAGGGGGTGTTTGGTTATTGGTTGGGATATTGGATTGAGTTTGGGTGGTGGTAGTGGATGGGATATTGGTGGAAGAATATTCTTGGGTGATCATAGGTTGGGTAAAGGTGGTGCCAATCATAATATGGGGTGGTATCCTATAAGGTGGATCTATAGGAGGAACTAAAACAATAGGGGTGCAGTGAGATAAGGTGTTGAGTTAATGTTGGAGCCCCACATGATTGTTATTAAGGAAGGTATCAAAATAGACATCGCTTTCAACAAATATCAAAGGCATGGTAGGATGGGGATAAAGATAAGGAGAACACTCAACATTAGAAGTATAATCCATAAAATAAGAGGAAGAGGAAGATGGTTCCTGGTTAGTTTGATTCCTCAACTATTGTCTAGTAAAGACCATGTGAGGAATATCAAAGAAATGATGAAAAGCTCACAAATCAAACACAAATAAAGCAAAATAAAAATATCTCAAGGAAATCAAAACATACACTAAAGTGCATTTAAAAATTAAGATACTTTTTAGATCACTTTTGGATTATGCCTTAGAAAGTGTGAAGAAAAATTTTAGTTTGTAGATAAAGTACTAAAGAGGAAGTTTAAGGTTGGTTTCAAGTATTAATAAAAAATATGTATTGAAAGTTAGTACATGGCTTGATATTGAGGCCTACCCCCTCACTTCACACACTGCAATGATAAGGGTGTTGTGTGCCTAGCCAAGATATATTGAATTTTAGAGTTTAGATTCAACCAGAGAGCTAAGTTTTGGTTTTTCTTCTTGGTAATGACCTCCAAGTAAGATAGCAAAAGGGTAAGGTATACCATTAGGTGATGAAATCCTAGTTGGGCCTTATGTCAATTATTTGATGTCTTGATTGATTATGTGGTTTGGTAAAGTGTGTGAGAACAAGAGTGAAATTATGATTGATTACTTTGATTTTAAGTTACTAAATAAACTAAAAATAAGAAAGAAATCAATATATGCAAGGTTTATTTTAAGCCCAAAATGATTTTTTTAAATTTCCTTATATGAGCATAGAATAAAGGAAGAAAAGGGCATCTATATGATGCTAGGTCCCACTGGGTGTGCCAAAATGTTTCTCTTAATTTCTACTCATTTCTTAATTAGAGAAGAAGGTAAGAAACTACTAATAATGGTGTGTCAGAAGAACCTGGTTGTTGTGTGCATGTGATACAAACAAGTGTGGAGTGCTCATTTTTTGTCTTGGAAGGATGACCTATAGATAAGAAAGTACTAATAATAGGGGTTTTTAAAAAGATAGTAAGGTGGACTACCTAACATGAGCTAGATCTGAGAAGCGTGAGCTTGATAGGAGTTTATCAATCCACTCTTTGATAACCATTAAGTTGAAAGAGATAAAATGAAAGTACTTACATCAAATAGAAAAAACTAAAATGAAATACAAGAATAAATAGATGCTTGATAAAGGAAATAAACTAAATATAGTAATAACAGGGCAATACTAGTTCTAAAATAGGTCAGGTTAGGTTAAAAAATTTAGGCAAGGGTATGTGAATAGGTAGGGACATAAAAAGTTAGATTTGGTTGGGGGTATGGGATTGGAAATAACTTTTTAAATTTCTTACCATAGTGACCATCAATAGTCAGGGTGATCATTGACAATTAAGCTAACCATTAGTGGTTAGGTAACCATTGATGGTTGGAGGTGACCATCGATGATTACCTATGGCTTTTGAAGTTTCTTAAAAGGGAGTTGTAAAATGGGTTAATGAGTGGGTAAGGATTTTTTAAGGGTCTGATTAGAGATATAAAAGTTGGAAGATAGGTTTATGAGGTCTGATTCAAGTTTAGAAGTCAGAAACCAAACAAACAAAGCTGAAATACAAAATGTACCTATTACTTGACGGTTGATGGTTAGTGGCTAGAGAGATTTTGGTAGAGTAATGGTAATTTACATCAAGAGAAATTTTAGTAGATGTTTGGATCTCTATTTTAGTTTCTAAATTGATGAAAGGAAGATTGGTTAGAAAGATTAAATACCTATGTGCTAGAATGCTTATGATGATGGATCCTTTCTCACCTCCTACTACCCTCCTTTCATAAGCAAAGAGAGATGCATGATAGAAGGTTCCCTTGGAGGTTAGCTTACTAATTTCAATGTTTCATATTTTTTTAGTAATAGGAAAGGTAGATATATTAAATTGTGCCATGTTAGTTTGTACACAACTGGTATTTGTGTTGGAATGAGGAAGATCTAACTGTTGATGGTCAATCAAACCATCAGCTACCATGTTAATCATTGGTGGTCAAGTATCTGAAGGTAAAGGGGTCAAGGTGGGTTAAAAATGGGTTGGGTTAAGGGTTAGTGAGTTAGTTAATTTAGTTATCTAAGTAGATAATTAGATCCAAGGTCTGATGGGATGGTCAATGGATCAATAAGGGTTAGGTGGTCCCTAGGGGTCCTAAAAAATTGGATTGAATAGATATGTTTGGACAAGCTTATGAGTAAACCTATTTGATGTGTATGTGTTAGTCATTTTGGATATTTGAAAAGCCATTATTAGACTTGTGATAGTTTTTATGACCTATCACAAGGTAGATGGCAAGGTCTCATTATATATTATTACATTGTGTTATTCCATGTTGGACTAGGGCACTATATATGAATTGATATATGCTATATAGGTGTAGTTGAAGCATGAATTTTATATTATTCTATCACAAGGACATATGACCACATGTCCCATTATATTAGTAAGTAGTTGGATATATGAGAGATTTACTATGTATCGACCTACATGATTACCACATGTAGTTGATGATTCCTTGCCACATGTGATGAGGTGGATAAAAGATCACATGATACATGTTTACCACATTACCTAGCATTTCAAACTATCCCATCAGTATAAACTATTTTTCATCCATATTAAGGCAAGGCACATGATTAACGATCATGGCCAAGTACTTTTCAAGCACTTGGTCAACTCAAGATCACTAAAAATTATATGTGGTGCGTGAAACCACACCCATTAGCTCATTTTACAAGTCACTTTGGATTAACACATCCTAAAAGACTGATAGTAGTACCAACATATTGGGAATAACATGTGATAAAGTGGCATGGAGTAGGAGGTGAAAAGATGCCAATTTTTTTTATGTTATTCATCCTCTCTGACCTAGGGTATTAAGATGATGACACTGGTCATAGTGAAGAGATAGAGGAGTAGCTATTTTATTGCCACAATAGATACTATAACCACCACCATGGCCATAAATATAAAGATGAGTACTAGTGTAGTTATAGGTAGATTCATAGCCACATGGAGCTCTAGTTGAGTAACCTGCACTAAGTTGATCCTCTAATGCATAGTGGATCAAATCATGCTCATGTGATTCACCCTAGTTGGTACATAGGGTTCATGCCAGTGTATAGCCATGCATCGTAATATGTTCTTGGTGGTTGCATAGATGGAAAGACTATTGGTGAATAATATGGAGTTTCTTGTGATTATTTTAATTTGAGATAGATATATCATCTATATATATGTTTTTTGGGATATATATGACAACTAATGTGATTTTTGGTTTACTTTTTTTTATAGGATATAGTGGAGGAGACTAGATGTGAGACCATGGTGGAGAGAGATTATCATGATAAATTGGATGATGTACTACCTCACCATGATACTAAATAGATGATTGATCATGTGGTGCCTTTAGATATTACTTATGATAGTTGGTTTCAATTACTCAATGATGTAGCTAAAGAGTTGTAGATACTATTAGATGAAACTTAGATAGAAGTACCACCAAGAGTTGGTGATGGGTAATTGTGAGTATGATAGTCATTATCTCAAGAATGAGATACACACTTGGATACATCTACAATTGTCATAAGTGCAAAAATATGTGGATCATCTATAAAGATAGGTAGAGGGTCTATGATCATAGACATGGTCACTACAATAAGTTATTCAGATAGGTTAGTCATAATCCTTGATGGGTAGTGCAACATATTTGTATCATGTTGTATTATATAAAACCTTTTAAGCCATTTATATAGAGATATGTTATTCATGACTCATGGATGTATGCATTTTATTCCCCACACATGTATTTATTATTATATGATATGAGAAAATGTGGTTATGGACATTATGGATGTTATTATTTTCTTTCTATCACATGTTAATATTTATATTCTATAATAAAATGTGTCTATGTATGAGTTTTTTATATCGCTTGTGAGAAAATGCATGGTAAAAAAGAATGATGTAAAGGAAATGAAAATGTGAAACCAAAAAATTAGTAGTTTATAACACTTTGTAAAATTTGTCAGAAAATTGAGAGAAAATGTAAATGAAAAAATTTAGATGACAATGAAACATATATGAATGTAAATAATAACACAAGGATAATAAAATTAAAGCAATATCAATGTCAGAACACAAATAAAGATATGTAAATATCAATGTAAGAACACAAATAAAGACATGTAAATAAAATAAATATATGGAAATGGAAGAAATATAAATGTAAGAACACATACAAATATATGCAAATGAAAGAAATATCAATGTAAGAGTATAAGTAAAGATATGCCAAAATATAATAAAAGTAAGATAAAGATGAGAAACTAGATTTAGGGCTTCTGCTAGTTTGTAATGTAAAAGAGTATGGCTATTTATAACAACACATGACATATAATTTTTATAATAGTTAAGGAAATTTTGTGAGGAGTGACTAGTCCTATGAAAAGTATTA
>JARHVA010008225.1:200000-280000 GCA_037957365.1 Torreya grandis
TTTCTCCTCTTTCTCTTCTTCTCAATGACACTATAAGCAGGACTAAAACGAATCCTTCTTTTCTTTCTTCCTTGCATTCTAGACTAGTCTAAACATCATACTCTTGACCCTTTCTCAAAACTTGTCTGCATCACAACATCACATTTCGACTTGGGCATTAAAACGTATTGCACTTTCATTTCTGCTTGTGCTTGCATTAGTCCACATCTAGTAACTTAATCGCATATTGAATAAATCTAGACACTTGATGTTACACTACCAGACCACATGCACTAAAACACACATAAAACTTACTTGAGACAAGGCCCGACTGGGATTTCATCCCCCAGCGGATACCTTACCCGTCCCGGTGACCCTACTTGGATTTCATCACCAAGGGGGAAGCCCACTCCATTCTCTGGCGGAGGATAAACTCTAGGCGAGGTATATCTTGGTTAAGCGAGACCAGCTAACCACTGGAATCGTGAAGTGAGGGGAGATTGCTCCTTAGCACCAGGCCACGTACCAGACCCTAACACAGATCTTTGAGCACCTAAAACAACACCTGAAACCATCTTTAGACTACCTTCTTCTAGGACCCATTTTTCAGCCAATCTCCCCAAACATTCATCTAAGGCATAAGCCACAGTTTCTAAGGCTAGTTCCTAGGATTTATCGCTTAGGCTTGTCTGTCTCTCTCTGTTTTCCTCTTCTCATCTGTTTGTTTGAGTGTGTGAGGACGCTTTCTTCATTGTTTTCCAAGAACCTTTTGGTTCTCTGGAAAACACAGTCACCGACATCAGTTCTGCCACCGACGTCGGCCTTCCCCTGTCACCGACATCAGTTCTAATACCGACGTCAGCTTCATTTGTTACCGACATCAGTTATCTGACCGACGTCGGTCTCTGTCACTATCCTTTTTTTTTAACCAGTAGCCTGAAACCTGTCCTTTCTCTGCCAAAGACTCCATCCTAGTTTTCTAAAACTGAGTAACACAGTTCCTGAGACCTGAACCTTCTTTACCTTCCATGGTTTTGACTCGTAGCCAAGCCAAAGCTCTTGTCAACCATGCTAGCCATCAACCACTTCCGTCCACCCCATCCGTGACCAAGCCTACAATGGAGTTCAACTCGGAGACCGAAAGAACTCCCATTCGTCCAACCCCGCCGCAGACTCCCATTGTCCAAGAAGGGGACCAAGACTTCGAGCGATTCTTGGACCTCAACGTCAAGGCCTTGCAACATTATCTCGCGCATAGCCAAACGCGAGACTCCTTGGGCAATCCAATTTATGGAATGCCAACCTCCCTTGTCGCGACTACGACTGTATCGACAGCATCCATAGTTCAACCTTCAGACACTCAAGCCATCGCTTTGACCACTAACCAGACTTTGACCAATCCTCCAGGTGTGGCCTCTCCCTCTATCATTGGGACCACTTCCAACGGGGTTTCGGCCTCCTGTCAACTTCAACCCTCTCAACCGCTATCCACTCCTTTTCAAAACCTTATCGTCTCTATTCCGCCTACCCTGGCCCCTATCAACACCAGGGTGGCTTCTTACCCCTTGGCCCCCGTTACCACAGTTCAACCTCTCGTGGCGACAATGGGCCCAGCTATGTCTTCCACCCAACCACCTTTAGCATCCACCTCTGTCCCTGCGATTAGTCATCCGTACATTATACAACCGACTATGTCGCATACTTCCTCTAGCCTCTTCCAAGCGCCCTACAACTTAGGGGGCGCGCAACCCGTCAATCCGTCGGCAGACATCATCAAAATGCTTATGGACAAGATGACCAGTCTTGAGACCTCTGTTTCTGGCTCGCGCAACACTCTTTCATACGAGCAAATCTGTAACGAGCCCATTCATCCTTCTGTCCCAATCAGACCATATCCTAGCCAGTGGGAGCTTCTGAAGTTTTCTCACTTTCAAAATAAGGAAGACCCCCAACAACACTTGCGGGCATTCAGACATGCCTGCTACCTTATTGGCCATGACGATGCATTACTCTTACGCACGTTTCCTATGTCTCTCTCGGGTGCTGCACTTGACTGGTACAGCTCCCTTCCTAGCCATTCTCTCTTCTCATTCACACAATTGGCTCAGCTCTTCCTCGATCACTTTTCCATCAACATAACCAAGAAGGTCTCAATCACAGACCTCTATTCTATCTGACAATTCGAGGATGAGTCCATAGCCGACTTCGTTGCTCGATGGAGAGGCCTATCAATCAACTCTCCTTTTCCTTACCCCAGGTCGAGCTTATTGAACTCTTTTCCCAAGCTTGCGCCAGACATATCTCTTCCACCCTGAGGGTTCAAACCTTCTGCACTTTTGATGAAGCCTTCACGATGGCTCGCAAACTTGAGTTACGTGCCATCGAGGAGAATAAAGTCAAGTTGCGAAACAAGAATCCCAGCTCTAAGACCAATGACTCTTCCTCTGCCAAGCCATCATCATCCAATTCTAAATCCAAGGCTTTAGCTAATGCCGTGGTTGTCAGACCTTCATCCTCTTCGACCAACCAGCCTGAGCCATCTACATCTCAGAGCGCTACCCGCCAGTTCCAGCAAAGATACGTGCAGCGGCAATATACTCCTCTCAGAGAATCATATGCGTCTGTGCTGGACAAGCTTCTCAAATAGGGGGCCCTCAATCTCCCTCAAGCCCGACCTCCTCCACAATTCGATCCCTCTCATGCCATCCCCGCGTGGTATAGGGAGCATGACTTCTGCAGCTTCCACCGTGTTAAGGGCCATGACACAGAAAACTGCAAAACCTTTAAGAACATAATCCAAGACATGCTCGAAAAGGGGGATCTCATCTTAGACAATCCAAATGCACCCCCTAATCAGGCCATTGACATCTTCAAACAACCTTTCCCCAATCATCCGCCAACTCAAAACAACGTCCAGACCTTAATTGATGACAATCATGAGCACAACGTTCGAACAGTCAATACGGTCTCTCCCTTCGTCCCCAATCAACCTCAAGAGGTTAGTCCATCAATCAGTCTGTCACATGTGGACGAACCTCTCTCCCCGGCTAGTTCTCCACCGACCCCTCTTATCTTAGAAGACACCTCGACTTTACCTACACCACTGGTCTCGCCATCCTCCATTCTACTGCCTATGGAGGACCCGACCCTTCCTACTCCTCAGCCGCAAGTGGAGGGCACCGTCATTCCTGCCCTTTACCCGCTCGGGGAGCCTCACTTTTTGGATTCTTTTCCACCTAGGGAAGAACTTGTCTCCCCTTCATCTTCATCTAAATCTATCATGACTTCACCACACCAGGCGTCTAAGACCACTACACCCATCTCATCTTCAACCTCGCAACCATCAACATCTTCTTCTCAGCCATTTTCCCAGTTAGTGGAGAAAATCGCGCTTCTCCCTCCAAGGAAAGTGACGCCTCAGGTGTTGTGGGAGCATCTTAAAGCCCTTCAACATACCCGCGCCCTCTCATCACATGCCGCTAATCCTCCTAAGGTGGAATCTCGTCAGACTCTTGACAAAGACTAGACTCTCAAACCTCAACCAAACCCGTCCAAACCGAAACCTGCATCTACCTCGTCTAAACCCATCAAGTCATTTGGTGTTCGTCCTGTCTCCACCCTCACTCACCCGCAAGTGAAGGTGGACCTAGGCTAGACCTCGACCAACAGCACTCTTCCAACCAAGTCAAAGAGGGCTGCCAGACCACGGAAATGAACGCCTCCTTCTCCGTCACCATTGCCATCAATTTTGGGCCCTCATCCTTCGACCTTGACCAGCATTCTTCCCACTCTGGCCTTCAAACAAAACTCGTTGCCTCCTTTGCTTCCTCTGCCTATCTCCAGTCGTCCCTCTCCTAAAAAGGCATTCTCAATCACCAGGCCAGAGCCATCTCCATCTGTCACCGTGCCATCAACCCATAAGCAAAAGTCACCAACCTCGCGCATATCAAATAACATGGACCCTCTATTGGGCTCATACTCGTTGATATTGTGCCGACTTCTCCAGACTTCTGACATAACCCTTCTGCCCATCAAGCCTTTCCAACCTCTCGGGTCCAAGCCCTCCTAGTTCAACGATACGAAAATTTGCTTATATCATCGTACACCAGGACATGACACCGAGACTTGTTGTGCCCTCAAGGCCATCATCCTTCGCCATATGGAGAAAGACACTCTTCTCCTTGAGGACACTCTCGACCAAACCCTGACTCCTTCCCATCCAATCTCTTCTACCACGTCAACATCTCACCCGCAAGACATGACCCCTTCTTCACCTCCCATTTTTGAAATCAATGCTATCCGTATAACCACTAGGTCGCAACAGGACAAGGCCAAAGCAAAAGCTGCCATTCCTTAGACCTATCCCTTCGTCAAGCCACCTCTTGCACCCAAGCCTAAAATTTCTATCCTTAGCGCGTCCCAACCTTCTTCGTCTTCCTCTTCTGGGCCAATTCACGACTCCATGCTGAAGCAGCTTCATCAGACACCTATGAAGATGTCTCTTTATGACCTTATCCAAACCTCACCTCAGCACCGTCAAGCCCTTATCCAAGCCTTGCAGGCAGCGAAGGTCCAACCCGAGGACCCCCAACCACTCGCTGCCCTCGTCCATTCTTTATCTCCTGTCAACTCCATCACATTCAGCAATTTTGAGATTCCCACATCTAACACAGAAGATCAGGACGCCGCCCTCTTCATCACTGCCTATGTTGATCGGACATGCATCAAACACGTTATGATCGATGGCGGCGCTAGCATCAACATAATCTCTACTCACGCCTTTGATCAGCTGTCTCTTCCCAAGAATTGCATCTCCAAAACTGACACGATCTTACGCTCTTTCAATGACACCACCACCACGACCATTGGCACAGTCATCCTTCACATCCGTGTTGGCCCACGCACAGTCCCAAAGCTCTTCTATATCATCGAAGGAGAGTTTCAATACAACCTTCTACTAGGCCGACCTTGGATCCGTGCCATGGCCTGTATTCCTTCCACCCTGCACCATTGTGTGAAGTTTGAGCATGACGGGCAAGTCCATACCATTCCCGCTGACCCTTCACCCTTCAAGACTTGCAACACCACCTACCGTCCCAACGATGTCCTCATTCCCATCAAACCATCAACTCCGGCACCGCCTCCATCTGTGAAAGCTTCAACCAATTCGTAATCGGCGGTCGCCCTCACCCCTCCTCTTCAAGCACCGACCAAAGACCCCATGGAAGACACCTTCCAATGATTATCACTTGGGGAATATCACTTGTTGACCCTCGACATGTTCCAAACTCTGCAAGAGTATGGACGCCTTCACCTCAGTCCCCATTACGACCATCGGATCGGGACGGTCGTACCTTATGGTCCTCCTCACTTCCAAACCAACTTTGTCTATGGGGGGCTTAACCAAGCTCCTACCAATGGCAATTCCCTTTCTTCACCCCAACCTTTCACATCTGATTTCTCGTTTCTTGGCAACCCCGCCTTTGCACACACTTACCTTCACAGGTGTGCATGGAAGGGTTTTGGTTTCGGACGTTATGAGCAGGGCTCCCATCAGCCCATCGAGCCGCTCAATGATCATGATGTCAAGAAACGATATGGCCTAGGATATCATGACCCCACTTAGGCTCCTTCCGACCTCTGTCCTGAGCCAACCATCGACCAATCTCCTCCAGACTCGCCCATTTCTCCTTCATCACCTACGGAGTCGGTGGTTTCCATCCCTCTTAGTTTTTTTTTTCCATAAACACCATCCGCCTGGAACCCCTGACCTATCAGCTCAATGGGGTGTCCAGGTCTCTCCCTCTCATTTTTCCTAGCATGGTAGAAGATGAGTCAGCAACCATTCACACTGTCCACTGCGTTGACGATGATGCCATCCTTTCCTACATGGGTGCCGACGACTCTTTCATCCAGCGTTTCCTCCCTTCCGAGACCTAGGTTATGTTAAATGAATCCACCATTGACATCAACCTCCCTTCTTCTTCCGATGTTCCTCACGTCTTAAAGATTGGCCAATCTTTAGACGCTCAGGAGCAGCTTGACTATGCCCAGTTCTTTTCCAACCATAGCAAGGCCTTTGCCTGGACTTACAGCGACATGCCTGGCATCGACCCCACCATTGCTACCCATAACATTGTCACCAAACCAGAGGCTAAGCCTGTTAGGTAGAAGCTTCGAAAGATGCATCCTCGCATTGCGCTCCTTGTCAAAGAGGAACTTCAACGCCTTCTTTCTGTCTCCTTCATCCAACCCATCGATTATCCATAGTGGGTCTCTAACATCGTCCCAGTTACTAAAGCAACTGGGGGGATTCAGATCTGCATGGACTATCGCGACCTTAACCTAGCCTATCCCAAAGATGACTTTCCTCTTCCTAACATTGACCAGCTTGTTGATCTCACGGCCGGCCACGAGATGCTATCTCTCATGGACAGGTTTTCAGGATACAATCAAATCCTGATCACACCGAAAGATCAGCACAAGACTACCTTTATCACCCCAAGGGGGACTTTCTGCTATCGAGTCATGCCTTTCAGCTTGAAAAATGCTGGTGCCACCTATCAGCGCGCCATGACCTACATTTTCCATGATCTCCTCCACAAAATCATGGAGGACTATGTGGATGACCTTCTCGGCAAGTCCAAACTCCGCTGTGACCACTTGACCATTCTCACAATCATCTTCTCTCGCCTTCTTCAATACAATGTCTGCCTTAACCCCAAGAAGTGTGTCTTTGGGGTCCTCTCCGGCAAACTTCTCAGCTTCATCGTTTCCTTCCGTGGTATCGAGATAGATCCCGCCAAGATCCGCGCTATCCTTGAAATGCCACCCCCGACCAATCTCAAGCAGCTTCACAGTCTACAAGGGAAGTTCCAGTCCATTCGCCGTTTCATCTCGCAACTTTCAGACCGCTGCTAACCTTTCCATCACCTCCTTAAGAAAGATGTCTCCTTTAAATGGGATAAGGACTATCAAGAGGCTTTTGAGGCCCTCAAAAGCTATCTGGTCTCCCCACCAGTCCTCATTCCACCCAAGGACGACCAACCCTTCTACCTTTATATCTCTGCTACCAACCATTCATTAGGTGCCATGATCGCGCACCGAGACGAGCATCATCATGAGCAAGCGGTTTACTACATCAGCCGAACACTGGTCGACTATGAAACTCGGTATACTCATACTGAGAAACTCTGTTTGGCATTAGTATTTTCTGCTACCAAGCTCTGACACTATCTTCTCAACCACAAAACCTTTGTCATCACTCACACCGACCCTCTCAAGTACATGCACTCCAAGCCATACCAGAACCAACGTATGGCTCGGTGGCTCATGCTGCTTGCGGAGTTTGACCTCGAATTCATCCAGCAGAAATCTATCAAGGGGCAAACCATCGCTGACCAACTGGTAGATGCCCCTCTTCCCGACAACCAACCTTCCCACTGCGAGTTCCTTGACGAGTCTATCACTACCCTTTCCACCGATGACACCGTCTACCAAATGACCATGTTCTTTGACGGCTCCAAATGTCAACTCGACGGGGGTGCGGGGGTCATCCTCATCCCACTCGAAGGGGAGCCCATGCCTCTATCTTTCAAGCTTGACTTTGATTGTACTAATAATATGGCCGAATACGAGGCCTTAATTTTGGGACTTCAGACTGCTCTTTCTCTCCACATCAAGTCTATCAACATCTTCGGTGACTCACAACTCATCGTTAATCAAGTTAACGGTTCATATCTCTGTAAAAACAAAGTTTTACAGAGGTATAAGAATCGTGTTGACCTTCTTTTAGCATCTTTTGACCATTACCTTTTGCAGACTATTCCACGCTCTACGAACAAGTTTGCTGACACCATGGCTTCTCTTGCTTCACATATCCTGTCTTCATCATCATCATCTCGCCTTTTTGTCACAGTGCATCGTGTACCCTTGCCTTCATACATCTCTCCTCACATCGACCATATCAACACTGTCAATTCTAGCCCACAAGATGACTGGTATAAGCAACTCGTGGACTACTTGTCTCTTTCTGTCACTCCTCCCAACCTCTCTAGCAATGTGCGGCGAGCTTTCATCAAGTGCACAGCTTGCTATACCATGCTAGGGGGTCTTCTCTATAAACGAGGCTTCAATGGCCTCCTTCTTCACTGTCTAACCTCCACTGAAGCTCCTCAAGCCATAAAGCAAATCCACGACGGGATTTGTGGTGGACACTTCAGTGGAAACTTGGTTGCCAAGCGCATCCTTTGCCTGGGTTATTATTGGCCTACCCTTCATCAAGACTGTAGCAACTATGTTCGACGTTGCATCAAGTGTCAATAGCACTCTAACCTGCTTCATCTCCCCAGCCACGCCTTATAAGTCGCTCAGGATTTTTGGCCTTTCTCTCAGTGGGGCTTGGATCTCATCGGTGAGATCAACCCTCACTCGTCTCTTCGTCATCAGTCCATCATCACTACCACTGAGTATTTCACCAAGTGGGTGGAAGCCATTCCTCTTGTCTCCACAAAAGCCGACAAAATTGTCGACTTCATCAACAGCCACATCATCTATTGTTTCGGTGTCCCTCACAAAATCATTACCGACAACAGCAAGTCCTTCAAAAACAAGACTGTCCAAAAACTATGCAACTCATTTGGCATCAAACTCAGCTTTTCTTCGCCTTACTACCCACAAGCAAATGGGCAGGCAGAGGCTTCCAACAAAATTCTCACTAAAATTCTCATGAAGGTGGTCGACGATACAGGAAGGGATTGGCACATTCATATTCCCTTCGCTTTGTGGGCCTACCGCACTAGCATCTGAACCTCTATGGGTGCTACTCCCTTCTCTCTCGTGTATGGAACAGAGGCTGTCTTACCTCTCGAAGTACAGATCCCGTCCCTCCGCATCTCCCTGCATGACATTCTCTCCAACGACGACTTTCGTCAAGATCGCCTAGCTCAACTTGAGTTACTCGACGAGCACCGTCTTGCTGCCCTTAATCATCTCCATGTCTACCAAAGTCACATAAAGCAGGCCTATGACAAAAATCTGTGAGAATGAGATTTCAACATCGGAGACCTCGTCCTCAAAGAGAATCAGCACGTGACCAATATGGAGCGAAGTAAACAAGGCAAGTTCGCCCCCAATTGGCTTGGACCTTTTATCATCACGCACAAGTATGGGTCAGGGACTTATCGTCTGTCTTCCCTCAACGGACGGCCAGAACCTGAGCCTCTTAATGCGTTGCATCTTCGACCATTCTTCTGCTAGTCGAGTACTCATCTACTTGACACGTAACTTGAGCTCATCCCTTGAGTAATCCTCATCCTCTTAATCCTCATCCCTTTCAACCCTATTTCCCTTTAACAAGTCCTCTACAACCCTTCTATGATGCATGGATGCTTTGTCCTAATAAAAGGGGCGTCCTTGAACTTCTACAGCCTTGTCCATGACTCTAATAAAATATATATATATATATATATCAAGATGTCAAAACATATCCACGGTCACAAAATCAAGTCAACATCAAAAAGACAAACTGCTCCCTCGAAGGACAGCTGTACTATCATCGCTGTATTACTAGACTGATCCCTCGAAGGACAGCTAGGCCAACTTATCAAACATTATTAAGCAAAAATATAGACCACTCCCTCGAAGGATGGCTATCAAACAACACTTTTCTTAGAAGCTTCCCGCATCGATCAGCTTCGCAACATGACCACCAAGCAAAAGACATCTCTATGTAGGCTTCTCGCATCGATCAGCCTGCACCAAAAAAAAAAAAAAAAAAAAAAAACGAGTCACGGACTTGGCTTGTAGTTGTCTCAGGGTCTCCTATAAAAGGGGCAAGGTTACTCCTGCTCTTAGACTGGGTTACCCTATCCTCCTCCTATCACCTGCTCAAGGGACTTCGAGCTCACTTTAATGTCAAAGTGATTCGATTACCGTTCTAACTCAACACTGGTCAACGACGTAATGCATAAACGGGGCTTTTGTTCTAATAACCCCTATCTATGCTTCCTTTCTGGTCCTTGTCAATAAAAGAGCGATTTGCCTTTCATCTTTTCTCTTCGCTTTGGTCACATTTAACCACATCAATCGGCGACTCATCTCAAACCCAATCATTTCCAGCTGGCATCATCCTAGACCATTTCACATAGTTTTTATGGACACCAGTACACATGGAAACTACTGACCAGACCCAATTTATGTTAAGCATAAACCAATACTTGCTGAAGCATAAATAGACTTCTATTCATTCTTAGCATACATCCATCGTGACTATGGAAACTTGCTAGGGATGAAAGACTCTCGACCAATTCTACAGAATACACCATCTGTAGCATCATTTTATCCTCATCTTACCCTCGTCATTTCAACACATGACCAATCTCATCATCGACCAATCTTCTCAATTTGTCCGAACTACATTGGTCTGAGGCCCTATGACCAGGGCTATGTAGGCAGCACTCAGATAACACAGCCTCTGAGGTTAGCTCGACCACCCCCGTTTGTTCGTCTCTTTGATGAACAAACCTTCTCTTCTGTGACCTTTTCCTTGACCAAGACCAATCATTCTCTTTGACCAAGACCAATCATTTTCTTTGTCCAAGACCAATCATCTACTTTGATCAAGACCAATCAATCCCTCTGACCCTCCCTCCCTTTTAGGGAGAACTACATCGGCCTGAGGCCCCTACGACAGGGGCTATGTAGGCAGCACTCAGTTGACATGGGGTCTTCTGGGGTTAGCTCAGCCGCATCTTTTCGTCCATCCATCCCCTTGACCAATGACCATCCTTCGACCTTCGACCACTTCCAAGACAATGTTGCCTTGGTTGTTTTTGCGTGTGTGCTACCTCACGGCTGGTTAGCAGAATTGTCTGCAGACTATTTTTGACCCTTCACAAGTATAGGATCGTGAGCCAGTTGATCCCTACTACTTGTGGCTTTTTTCGTGTTTCTGGGAGCACTTCCTGAGCCCTGGATACTTGGAACACGATGACCATTTGGAGCTTCAGCTTAAATTGAGTGACCCGATCAGTAGACGACTAAATGCTGGGGCCCGGTTACTTCAATTTTGGCACTCCTTGACCCTCGACATGCGACAATTTGACCTGACCATCTTGTGCAGTGGTATGCGCGCAATCATGACTTTTGCAGCACTCTCACTCACCTCTCTCTTTCTCATCCACCTTTTGTCAAATCAGCACCCGACATCAGGTTCCTTCCCTCGACTCCTGCTTTGAGGGGGAATACCTCATCCTTACTTCGGGGCAATCCACATCATCCTTCACCTGGGGCAACCACTCCCTGTTTTTGTCTTGCAGTTCATCTAAAACAACCAACAAGACAAAAAAGGGCAAATGTAGACACCTAAAAAGTGTCTAACCCTTGGTCTTCCTCTCTCCCCTTGGTCCCTTGCCACTTTGAACACCCCTATCCTAACCCTTGGCCTCCATTTGATTAAAATAACCTAAGTATTTTAATCAAGTGGCCCCCTTGCCACCCTACCCTTGCCACCTTGGATCCTCCCTTGAATCCCTCCACCTTCCCCCTAGCATTTATTAGGCCAAATCTCTTCTTTATTTTCCCCCCACGCCCATTTTGGCATCCTCGTGACCATTCTTCCCATCCCCCCTCGCTCGGCGGCATGCAAGAATGGGCAGAGGCTATTTTTAGCCTCTGTCCCCATTCTGCGACCGCCGACGTCGGTGACCCTTCGGCCGACGTCGGGGAAACTGTCGGCGTCAGCATCCTTCATTACCCCTTTCTGCATCCGTTGCAGCCCCCTAGACCCTTGAGCTCGCAAACAGATTTCTCTTGACGCTTTAGCTTTTGTCTCTCCTCTATCTTGACCTCGTGCAACAGCAGCAACAGGTGAAAAGGCTCTGGATCAGGGATTCTCTTCTTGCAACAAGTCTTCTGTGGCTCCAACAACAGCACCTCCTTTCTTCAGTCAACAAAAAGGTAAGCAAAGTCTGGTTTTATCATTTCATTTATTTAGTTTTCAGTAATCTATCCTATCTATTATCCTCTGCTCCCTCTGTTCTTCCCCCTGAGAGGCTGCAAAGCCTTCTCAGGTCTTGTCCTCTGTGTCTCTTCCTCTTCCCCATCCCCCTGTCAATAAAGACCTTGTATAAGGCACCCAACTAGAGCTAGACCACTCCCCAGTCCATCTAAATTTGTCCCTGAACTCTGTCTCGCCTCTGTTCACGACCCATACCTATCCACAGTCCAGAAAGCAACTTTGACCTGACTACAGGCCATAACCCTGACCGACGCCGGTCACTACCCCAACCGACGTCGGCAGGATAGCCAACACCGGCAGATCAGATAACCGACGCCGGCAACATTTCCGACCTCGGTGACTGTCTTCAGCCCAACAGCTCCTTCAGGTAATCATTTTGGTCTTTTCTTTCCTTTCTAATTTCTTTGTCACTTCTGTATTCTGGCATTCTGTCTTTTTATCAGTCACTTATCTTATCAAAAAAGTGGGTTGACCTCCCTTAAGGAAGTTTTTACACTTCCGGGAACAAGCTTTTGCTTGGCAACCCACCACCTAGTCATCTAACATTTTCTTGTCTAAGTTTCCTTTTTTTCTTGCAGGTGTCATTCCTCCACAGCCAAAGAGGAGTGCCCACAAATGTCTGGATTTACGGTGCGCAATCTTTAGTCCAGGTACTTCCCATGCCTTGTCCATTACTTTTTTAGTTTCTTCTTTCTCTTAGATCTAAAAGCGAATTTTGAGTGGAAACACAATCATGAGTGATATAAGTGACAAACATGAGAAAGATTACACATTGATTACAAGAGAGAAGTACTTGAAAACTATGACATCTAGAAGGCTCTTAAACTTTCCCATAAGTAAGCATGCAATCTCAAGACTAACCTTATGTGTGTTTTAAATGAGTAGATGATATGGGATAAACAAAAATGTAATATATGGTACATTGATAAGTATGATTTATAGCTGATCACAATAAAAATAAGATATTGTTGAGTGTGGTGTAATAGCCATGTCACATAAATAAACATATTATTTTAAAATTGAGATAGAAAAATCATGGATGTAAGCAAACATCATCAACAATATGGGGATATAAGTGTTTAAAAAGCATATAATGAAATATAATAAAAGAACTAAAATTGAATATTTATAAAAAATAGGTTTATAAATCATAGAAACATGAATGTAAAGGTAAAAGTGCAAAGATAAAGAAGAGAAACATAATTAAAAAATAAAATTAGTGCATCATAAATGATATAATTAAGTACACAAAAAATCACTCAAGTGAAAATTTGAGACATAATATGTCATAAAAAAATAATAATGTGGTCATAAATATATTAGAGGTACATCACTGAGAGGGCATGGGGTGAATCAATGAGCCCAAATAATCAAAATTCAATTTCAAACTTTTAAAAACACTTAATCAATTACCACAAGAATTCATGAAGCATACACATCATTCATAGCAATGAATAAGAGAGATAATATAGGATTAGGCACATAACACATGACATATGTGGGAAACCCTCTTGGGAGAGAAAACCCATTGGAACTTACAATTTAAATACTATCCTATAATAAAAAGAACCAATTTAGACCAGCTACAACTGATCAAGGATATACCATCCCTTATTTAATGAGACTACAACCCCACAAGGTGCTAAAACACCTATCTAGCTGAACTTCCACAAAAACTAGACCTTTATCAAGTTTCACCTTGAAAGGAGGATATAACCCACTCAAATTATAAGCAACCACAAAACACATATGAACACATCCACCTTTGCACTTATGTCCTCAACACCTGATGATGGACCTCTGATTATCACTCTTCACCTTCACTCACACTCAATCTATAAAAACACTATTCTACCATTAGAATTATGACCTATAGGTCATACAAATAGTCCTCAATCTCTTTTAACCTTAAAATCATCCCTAGGGCACCCAACCTTACCTTTTATTCAAAAAACTATGCTCTCAAATGCAAAGTCCACACATAAGTCTCTTTACAAGTCTAGAAACCATAACATTTGGTTTCACTATTTATAGAGCATTCATGATAATCAAAACCTTCGTTAACCAATAGACATCCCTTAATAATTAAGTCATGTATCACATCAATACATAAATCAAAACAATCTTTACAGGTCAACCATAACATCTATGGGTCACCCTTAATCAATTGCACCTTTCAGTTAGGCCCTTGTAGCTCTTATAGGACTCATGGAGACCTATTCACCCATTTGGCACTTAATTAGTCAAAAAAATAAAATAAGACCACTACCAAAAGCATTGAACCTTTGCATATGATCTATAGGTCCCACTTAAGTTGCAATAACCAACATAACACCCTTTTGCTTAAGCACAATTTGCTCAAACAACATTCTATGCACACAGTCACCATGAATGAATTCATAATTGACTTCTAAACCTTATTTCATACTATATACACTTATTTTAAACCTTAATAATGAACATATATTGTACTCATAGAATCTAAAACATTCCAAAAGATACAATTCATCAAGATATCTCAAAAAAACATTAGAACATGCTCAATTACCCTTCTCAGGTTACTTACAGAACACAATCAAACACAAAATCAAATTTAAAGATCAATATATTAATCTATATATATATTAAGATATTTAAATTTATCTTGATAGATGTGAATTGGAGTCTTTTACAAATTCTCTTTTTACTACATGGTAAAATTCTACCTGGATCAAAAGTTATGGCCCAAAAACTAGACATTAGTCATTCTTTTGTTAAATTCAAATATTTCAATTTGAATGATCACATTTAAAACTTGAACACCATGTCCTCATCTCGTGTCCTCATAGATTTATATCAAATATGCACCATCAATATATTATGAAATTTAACATATAGGTGCCACTATCTAAATGTTAAACTTCAAATAATTGACCTAATCTCATGCAATCTTGTAATGTTGACTCATCACACACCATCGATCTCTACAGATCATTCAAGTCTTTATCTTTTAGCGATCACTATTAGATATTACTCAAAACCCTCATGATAATGAAACTTGGCACACTCAAATGCCTTTTGAGCACTTATACTATTAAACATCAAGCATTTATAATCATTTTAATCAACATGCACCATTGATCTTGATATGTACGAACATTCATAAGCTATTAGATCTCAAAAGAAGCTTGATCTTTAACTTCATTAACCAACAAACACTTTGATCTCTTTGACTTAATATGCATCATATATCTTTAATATATTATCATACATAAGCCATTAGATATTCATTTTGTCTTGATATTTATCTTTGTAAAAAATAGAATAAGTATGGAAATCATTAAAATATGCTTGAAAGGCTAAATTTGCATAGTCATAATGTTTGCCTCACTCACTTGTATGTTCTCAAATTTGGATCATATGATCTCCTCACATAGGAGAATACAAACATGTGTTAATATTATCCTATAAACCTCACATGTGTGAGATATAATTACATTAAAAATATCACTCATATTTCTCTCTCACAGAGCTATGTCAATAATTATCTGGAAAGGCCAACTTTAAACATGCATATCTTTTGTCACACTTTATCACCTGACCTGAAATCTAGTAAAACATAACAAGGCACAAAATTAAAAAAACCCATATGATTAACTTCTCTTTAAATGTCTACATGAGAAAGATATGCCACCATCAAAATGCCTACTCAACTTTTCTTTCCACATTGTAAATTTGGCTAAGTATGGGAAAACACTATCAAAATGCCCTAGAGCCCAAATTTGCACTTGAATATCTTTGAATGCACTTCATTTAATGAATTGAGAAATTTCACATATAAACTAGGGACTAATGTAATCACAACCATATGACAAACTCCCCCTGAATCATCCACACATGATAATGGTGATGTTAGCAAACTGCCTACTTAGAATTTTTGCCACTAGACCCAAAATGTCTAGACGAAAACAATGATCAACCATATGAAATCCAATTATACACACAAGAAATCAAAGAATATAAAACTTATTATATGGCCCATTTCACATGATCAATACTCCATACTCATCCCTAAACATCTCTAGACATGCAAAAACTAAAGATTAACCAAGCCAACTTTAAGCACACTAGGATAAACACATTACACACTTTGTCATTATCACTTAGGCTATCAAAGAACTTCATCCACTCACCAAGACACATTCATGATATCAACATGACATCATTTATAACTCTCCAATAATCTCCCCATTTTTCATTGATGTCAACAACCATCATATAACAATATATAACTCATCTTTCTTCTCTCTCTTCAGGTACTCTCATACTAGGAACTTTGTCTCCCTTTGACACAGTGAAAAAATGGGCACAATATGATCCCAAGGACCTAAAAGGACAATAAAATATGAGTTTAAAACCTTATAAATATGATATAAACTCCACCTTACCTTGCATCTATCTCTTTTTATCTTAACAACATCCTTCTTGCTATATGCCAACATTCTTCTTCAACCAAACACTATAACCACTTAGGATAGAACACACAAAATACTAACATTTGATGGAACACAAAAATAAACATTTAGGAGGGACTCCCCCTAATATTTCTAATCCATTGCATCACTTGAGAATCTTTAGATCTCCATATACCATGAAAAACCACCATACAAACTTACTAGCATTCTCTCTCAAGCTACCATAAGGACCACCAATAGAAATTAATGCCACTCACCAAATAGGAAACATGAACTAAACCAAATTAATAAATCACCTTGAAATAATCAAGCCTTGCTCTTTTGTATAATTTTATCAAAATGCACTCTTCTTCACACTAGGCCTATTTAGCCTCGTTGTAGCCCTACCTATAACTTACAGAGCCCTTAATTTTTAGTAGACACATCTTCAAGACCTAAAAATTCATATTTGGAGCACTCTCTATGACCCCTCAAATACACCAATTTGAATCACCAAGCTCAGCCTTTGCAACATACTTCCTTCACAAACCTACTAGTTAATTAGCCCTCCATATTGAGAAAAAAATGAATAACTTAAGAATCATAGAACTTAATATATATATATATATATATATATATATATATATATATATATATATATATATATATATATATATATATATATATATGAATCTTGTTTTGATAACCTATTTGTCCCATTCGACCTATTAATAAACAGCATGCTTTAATTCACAAGTCAAACCACTTTTTTAGCATAGCCTAAAACTCTAGAATCTCAAAACAAACAAGGTCAAAAAACCTCCTTCTGGTCAACACACATCTCTAAAACTTATTTCACACTTGGAAAGACCCATCACACACTTCTAGACCAATATTTAAGCCTTCACACCTTTCGGAGTCTTGACTTCCTAAAACCCATTTTAGGCTAGCTTGTTGTTAAGCCAAAAACTGAGAAAACTAAGAGCACTAAAAAATATTTAATTTGGATTCAACATATATTTAGAACAAAAAACACCTAGATCATATTATAAAAAAGTGCACAAACCTTTGTAAACACCAAAATTTACTTGAAATTACATCAAAATCATTATGCCATCTAAAAACACCCATTTTGACCCTACACAATAACTCCTTTACAAACCTTTAGAGAAAACCCATGAACTTATTTATCCCCTTTAACCAAACACCTTATAAGATTAACACAAGTCTTTGTTTAGATTGTCAATATAATCTTGAGCACTCAAAATTACTTTTTGATAAGAAAAATATGTCTCCTAAAAATCATAGGCATAAACATCCTACTTCACAATGTCCTAGAATAATGTGAAACTAGGAGTAGCAGACAAATACTCATATTCCTTATAATCCTTAGTAATTTTATACTTGTATTTATTATTCTTATTATTAAGCTTAAGATAAAAAACATTCTCAACCACTATAATATTCTCCTTTTCTTCTAAGATTGAATTGGCAATACATGGAGACAACAAAGATTCATGACATACCTTTTCATCTAAAGAAAACAACTTGTAGTTAGGAACCTCATCACTAGGCACTAATAATTGATGTTCTTTGCATGAATCTTCCTAAACAATAGTATGATGTTCACTTGGATCCATACATACCTCAAAACTAGCTTCAACCAACACCTTGGTCTTCTCTTTAAGATGGATATCTTCATTCTCAACATGATCAGACAATGACACATCTTGGCACTCTTTAAATTTTGTAGCTTTCTCTACCATTACAAACATATTAATTAAATCTATAAACTGATCATGAGTCACACTTGTCACCTTTGGCTTCCATGTGTTAACTTTATTTTTTCCTTGTACTCTAGGAGCCTGATTAAACTCATTTTGACTTGATGGCCTTTGTTTGTAGAATCTAGAAATGTGATATCTCTATTGACACTTGTAGCACACCATACTCCTTGATGGAAAAATAGTTTGTCATATTGTGTTTAGATATAAAATTGTAATACATCCTTTGTCATGACAAAAAAAAACCTCCTCTTTTAATATTATGTGGATAATGGTTTGCAAAGTGTCCCACATCAAGATAGTTGAAGCACTTAACTTTATTAAAACCCTTTGATTGATGACCCCCATAATAGTTCATGCAAACTCATTTATAATAGGTCTCTTGAATTCTCTATCCCTATGACCAAATTGATTACATGTGTAGCATTAACCATTGAATCTTACATACCTCATAACATTTAGCTGTCTGATATGATTTGTCTTTATTATACTATCATCTTCATTCCTTATCTGATGATTTATTTTTAAAGTATGATTGTCCTAGTTCACATTAGTCTTCATCTTGTCTTAGGTTACATTATTTTTCTCTTCTTCATATCTAAGACCATTTCTATCACTAACATGTTTTTAACCACTTAGAATATTGTCTAGATTGCATGAGCTCTTTTCAAATATCATAAATGTCTTCACCTTACTATATGTCTTCTCTAACTCAAATTTCAAAGACTCATTTTTAGAAACATAGCTTGAACATTCATCTTCTTTAGATTTTAGGCTTGTAGGTAGGATTTCCAATTAACAACTGAGATGCTTGACCATATCTTCATACTCCTTGGTATCTTTATTCAATCTTGCTTCATACACACTGAGTTTCTCCTCATAGTATTTGAGTTGAGACTTCATATTATTATCGATCTTCTTCTCAATCTCTAGTTCTTCAAGAGTATTGGTCAATATAATCTCATAGTCTATCTCATCTTCATCATCATCTTCATCATTCCAAGTAGACTCCTTTTGATTTGAGAAACTTCTTTTATTAGCCATGAATAGGGATTCATATTCAATAGGTCTAACATCTTCATGATCATATTCTGAGTCACTATCTTCACTCTCATCTGATGAGATGCAATATTCCTTGGTGTAGAGAATCTTCTTAGTCTTGAAGGACTTCTTTTTATTATTATACTTTAGGAATCCTTTATTCATATATGTCCTCTTGTTTTCATCTTGACCTTAACAATGTTCTTCATTATTAGTCTTCCCATGATTATGAGGGTACTTATGAGAAAAATGTCCTATCTCTCCATAGTTGAAACATTTGAAGGGTAGTTTACCCTTATACTTCCCTAAGCCTATGTTCAATTTCCTAGTAATCAAAGCAATTAGTTCATCCTCATCAATATTAGATATGCCATCCTCTTTGGGTTTCTTACCTTAGAACTTATTCTTAGGATTCATCCATCTTGAATGCTTATTCCTTCTTTGGTGGTATATCATCATTTACTATCATCTCATAGGCCATGCAATTGATCCATCTTCAGCTGAGTAAGATCATGACTTTCTTCTATAGTAGATAATTTTTGATAAAACTTAAGAGATAGAAACTTTAATACTTTTAAAACTGTAATATCCTCTTCAATGATCTCTCCAAGACCTCTGATGATGTTCACAGTCTCATCAACTCTCTACAGAAAGGATGCCATAAAATCTTCTTCCTTCATCTTGAGGATTTCAAATTACCTTCTGTGATTTTGTAACTTAGCAAGCTTGACCTTTGAATCTCCTTCATAAATGATCTACATTTTATCCCATATCTATCTATTAGTTTTATAATGGATTACCTTGGTGAATTCAATCTTTGTAAAACCATAAGTGATGGAATTCATTGCCTTATAATTAGTCTCAAACAACTTCTTGTCTGAAACACTAGATGGAGGAATAGTGGGAGTAACATAACCATCCACAATATATTTCCATACATCAAATCCTAGGGACATAATGTATGTTCTCATCCTTGTATTCCAAAAATCATAATTGGATCCATTGAACATTAGTTTTTTCTTAGTAACCTCTTTGATGACTACCCATATTTTACCTTAGATCACCTTCAAGATATCAATCCTTTACCAAAGGACTTGCTCTGATACCAATTTTTAGAGGTAAAATAACTAAGAGAGGGGGGGTAAATCAGTGAGCCCAAATAATCAAAATTCAATTTTAAAATTTACAAAACACTTAATAATTTACCACAAGCATTCATAAATCATACACATCATTCATAGTAATGAACAAGAGAGACAATGTAAGATCAAGCACATAACACATGACACATATGGGAAACCCTCTTGGGGGAGAAAACCCATTGGGACCTATAATTAAATTAGTATCCTATGATAATAATAACCAATTTATACCAAATATAATTGATCAATGATCTACCATCCCTTTTTTAGTAAGACTATAATCCCATAAGGTGATACAACACCTGTCTAGCTGAGCTACCAAAAAAACTCAACATTTAACAAGTTTTACCTTATAAAGAGGCTATAACCCCCTTAGATGATAGGCTAACACAACAAAACCTATGAACACATCCACCTTTATATTGATGTCTTTGACACCTGATGATGGACCTCTGATTATCACTCTTCACCTTTGCTCACACTCAATCTGCAAGAGTACTATTCTACCATCAGAATTATGACCTATAGGTCATAACAATAGTCCTAAATATATTATAATATTCAAATAATTTTTAAGTCAATCATCCTTTCCTTTTCTTCACAACACTATTCTCTCAAATGCAATGTCCACACACAAGTCTCTCTACAAATCTAGAAACCATCACATTTGGTTTCACTATTTATATATCATTCATGAAAATCAACACCTTGGTCAACTAATAAGAATGCATTAATAATTATTTGATCTCTCAAATAAATACATGTCTCAAAACAATCTTCATAGGTTGGCCACAACATCTATGGGTCACCCTTAAGCAACTACACCTTTCAATTAGGCACTTGTAGCTCTTATAGGTATCATGGAGACCTATTCACCCATTTATCACTTCATCAAATAGAAAAATAACATAAGACCAATTAAAAAATTAATGAACCATTACATATTATATATATGTCCCCATTAAGTGACAACAACCAACATAATACCCTTCTATTTAAGCATAATTTGCTCAAACAACATTTTATGCACACAATCACCATAAAGGAATACACAATCAACTTATAAACCTTTGTTCATATTTAATATGATTATTCAAAGTTAATAATGAAAAAATATTTTCCTCATGGATTATAAACTCCCCAATGTCCTATTTATCAAGAGATATCAAAATAACATTAGAATCAGCTCATTTACCCTTCTCGGGTTACTTGAATAACATAGTCAAACACACATTCAACTTTAAATATAAATATATATATTTTTAAATACATTCAAACCTTAAAATTTAAATTTATATATGTGACTTGGATTCTTATAAAAATATAATTTTTACTGCATGGTCAAATTTTATTTGGATCATAAGTTATGGCCCAAAAACTAGACACTAGTCATTCCTTTATTAAATTCAAATATTTGAATTTAAACGGTCACAGTTAAAACTTGAATACCATGTCATCATATCATGTCCTCATAAATTTAGATAAAACACACATCATATATCTATTATTAAATTTAACACATAGGCACCATTATCTACATGTTAGACCTCAAACAATTGACCTCATCTCATGCAATCTTGCTATGTTGACTCATCATGCACCATCAATCTCTGTGGATCTATCAGGTCTTTATATTATATTAATCACCATTTAATATTTATTATAACCCCCATAATCATGAAAATTGAAACCCTCTCATGTATTATGAGTAATTATACTATTAAACATTGAACACTTGTCCTCATTTGAATCAATATGCACCATTGATCTTGATATATATGAATGCTCACGAGCTATTAGATCTTAGAAGAAGCTTGATGTTTAACTTCATTAAAAAAAGTGACCTCTTTAAATTGTGACACACTATATATATTAATTATATGATTTTTTTTGAGCCATTAAATCTTCATTTTGTCTTGATCTTTATCTTCATGCAAAATAGACTAAATATGGGGATCATTGAAATACACTTAGAAGGCCAACTTTATAGTCATAAATTTTTCCTCTCTCACTTGCATGTTCTAAAATTTGGACCATTGATCTCCTTAATTAATATAATCTAACCATGTGATAATATAATCCTAGAAGCCTCACATGCGTGAGATATAATGACATTAAAAATATCACTCAATTTTTTTTTCATAGAGCCAACTATGTCAAGAATTATTTGGAAAGGCCAACTTTGAACATACATATATTTTTTTGTGCTTCATCATCTGACCTAAAATATAATGAAAAAAAAATAAGAACACAAATAAACAAACCCATATGAACACCTTCTCCTGAAATGTCCACACATGTTAGATATGCCACCATGAAAATGCCTACTCAGCTTTTTTTGCTATATTGAAAATTTGGCTAAGTATGGGAAAACATTGTCAAAATGCCTGAGAGCCCAACTTTTCACTTGTATATATTTGGATGCGCTTCATCAAATGAATTGATAATTTATAATTATAAACTAAGGACTAATGTGATCACAACCATAGGACCTACTCCCCCTGACTCATCTACACATGGAAATGGTGATGTTAGTAAACTTCCTACTCAAAATTTCTACTAGACCAAAAATGTCTAGATGAAAAAAATGAGCAGCTAGATGAAATCCACTAATGAACACAAGAAATAAAAGAATATAAAAAATATTATAGGACCCCTTACACATTCTCAATACTCCATGCTCATCCCTAAACATCTCTAGTGATGCTAAAATTGAACATCAAATAGACAACTTTAAGCACACTAAGACAAGGACATTTCACAATTTATCATTATCATTTAGGATATCAAAGCACTTTATACACTCACCAAGACACCTTTATGATATCATGATGACATCATTGAAAAATCTCCAACAAAATATTGATATATTTCATGACATACATCATTAATAACAACAAATTAATCTTGTTGAGACTAGAATCTAGCCTTAATCGTAGTCTCATTTATCTTCATTGAGAGAAGTGGGAGATGTAGTGTCTTGATGGATAATTTAGGCATTTTAGAATAATATGATTAATCATGTGGCATCAATTATGATGAATATTCAATGTGAGGAACTAGTACTACAATATGACTAAAATCATCAAATCTTTGGGATGATGAAGGTTGAGGGGAAGGATGGGCATTTTCTCATAAATGACCTTAGGTACACTGCTAAGAAGGTGATGATGTAGGACATGGGAAATAATGCAACCACTAATAAAGTATTCCACACCTATCTTTGTGATGTGTAGTATACTGATGCCAAAGATAATAAACATCCCCATGTTTAGGTATATACTCTAGAAGTATCTTATGAGGAGGTAGGTTCTTATCAATATACTATGTCTTTTCTGGATGAAGTGTGTCAATGTACTATTGAATTTGTTAGTAATGAGTAGAGGTATTCAAGTTCATGCCATGAAAAAAATAAGTGCATTAAGGAGTAGTGGAATTTTGGGGTCTATTATCCATAGTAGAGGTAGAGAATGATGCCTAATGTTGTGTTAAGAATCTTTGATGTACATGAAAATCTTTGGACCAATGATTGGAAATATTATGGAATTCATAATATGGCTCATCTACCCATTATTGAGGTAAGGAATAAAACTTAGGCAAAGGTAATATACCATCACCACTACTAGGACTTATTATAATATGATCAAGAGTAGGTTTAGAAGTTGTGGTAGAAGATATCAATGTGGGTTGATGTAATGTTGTTGACATCTCAAGAGGGAATAATATTTAAGGATTAGGAAACTTGACAAACTGATATGGTCCTATTATGGAATGATCAAGAAGCATATTTTGAAGAGGATTAAAAATGACTAAATGAGAATTAATGTGTGTTTTTCATCTTATAATTATGAAAATTAAGTGAAGAAGTGATAATGTTAGGTGCAGTATAAGGAAAAGGAACTAAAATATGTAAATTTAAATAACATTGTAAATAAGAATGATATCCATGTACTTTTGCATCTTTGTCTTGATCAAAATTAGCTATGAAAAAGTCATTTAATGAATATATATCATCATAATCTAGAGTGTGAAGATCAATAGTGTAAACATCAATGATTTTATTGGTCGAGGAAGCATGATGAATGGATAATTTAGTTGTTATGATAGTGGTAATATCATCTATTAGTTTTTTACAAGATCAAGGTTATAGAGAAGGGGGTAATTGATTAGTTATGTGTGAATGGAGATCATAAATTTTGATTTTCAAACTAATCGCATCAGGTTTATCATCATCAAAATATAATAGGTTAGGTAATATATTTCCCATAAGTTCAGGGTGGAAATTATAACCTCTATTAGAGTTAATAGGATAATTAAATAATTTAGATTTGTGAAAATGAATGATAGGTAAAGTTTTAAGAGAGAACTTTTTAAAAACACCATGTTTTTATAATTGTTAAAAATTCTAAGGGTCCATGTATCCTTGAATCTTGTAGATAAAAATGTTTTGGATAAAAATGACACATTGGTATGTTGATGAGGTTATAGCTCTTATGTAATGTGTCTAAGCTCTAATAAGTAAAATTTTATATGATAATGGTAGATTAAATATCATGAATTTGATATGAATGAATATAGGAGGAACTATTATAGGAAGCCAAACATAAGCTAGAGGAGGCATTTGTCTTCAATCATAGCCTTGACATGTGTTTTGGGTAATTTTAAGGTTAAATTTAGATTATGCAAGTATCTTCATAAAGTCAAGGGAGGTAACACAAGTGACATAACCTTCATCAATCAATGCATGCTTTGCTTAGATATAGAAAACATAGACACTAATGAATACTAGAGGATCATCCATACAAAGTAATATTTCATCAAGAATCATTGAAGTGATAGGAAATTTGAGTGAGAGATAAGTATTTATAGTTTCATCAACATGTATGTAAATTTATTCACATTATTTAAGAATACTATCTTCAAATCGAAACAAAGTGGTTTCTTTCCCCATAGGTGGAGGTCAAAGGATGTTCATTTAGAACAAGAGTTGCATTAAGTGATTACAATAATGAAGGGAAGTCCTCATGAGTTATTAAAAAATAATTTTATATGGGATATGATACATTTATTTGATAGGATCCCATTCATCATATCTATTTAGAGTGTTAGACAAAGGTGTGTAACATTGAATAACATACATTAAAGGGAGAGTAGAAGTACATTTAAAGTGATGTTGGTAAGGATTATTTGATTGGGATTTAATTGATATGGTTTGACAAAGTTCATATAATTAGGTTAAATTGGGTAATGTTGTTGGTGGCCTAATTGTGTCCATGATTGATTTTTTTGAAAATTTGGATGTTTTAGGTGGTGAAGAAATATAGAAATAGATTGATTTGTGGTTTTTAATTTGAGTAATTTGGATTTAAGATAAGTTGATGATAGGTGAGAATTATAATTTTTATCAATGGAAAGATAATGAATATCCAAATGTATCATTTAATGGGACACATGTGGCATAGTGGATGAAGGTGTAGGTTGTGGTGTTAGATTTGTTGGAATCATTATCATATGCTCAAGTTATGTAAAGTGAGATGGATAAGTGTCTTGAAAATTACATAAATTTAGGAATTTATTATAGCTATAATGTTGATAAGTATCAATGTAAGATACTAATCTCCTCACATTATTCATATTGACAACATTATCAACATTAATGAGAGAATTAGGATCGATAGAAGTTTTAAAAATGTTGAAAGTGGGAGGTTGAGTAGTATCTGATTGATGATTAGGAAGAGGATCCTTGTAAATAGAGAGATGAGAATTAGTTTTATAAAGGGAATCATGCTTAATTTTAGTTTTATTATCTATAGTTTCCTCTTATTAATTTATATTTAACAAGGGTCTCATATCAACACTTAAGGAAAGATAAATTCATCACTATTAACCTTATTATGAAATACTTTACATGGAATTTTTTTTGGTATGAAATGGATTTACATGATGCCACTAGTAATTCAAATGAGTCAAAAATTCTAAATGATACAATTGCATTCGTACATACAAATAAGGATACACATAAAGAGGCTGAACAAAGTGTATCAAGTCATGAGGGAAAATGTCCAATTAAGGCCCTAAATAAAAGGAAATATTTGAAAGACATGGGATATAAGGAAAAATCCAATGTAACTATGGAAAATAAGTTCTAACCAATTGAGTTTTATAGTTTTTAATATTGACCAAGTTATATTGCACACAAATTACTTAATAAGACTAATAAACTACCTCCTAATTACTATCACTCTTACCATCACATAAAACAAGTGTAGGAAATATCATTTTACAATTATCATTATATTAATGGATATAGAGATAATAATTTTTATGTATCGTGAAAAAATATTATTTATGGATATATAGGTTATTACATTTGGAAAAGTGGACATTAGGTAAAAATATACCCTTGTTCATATTCTTATTCTACTTATTTGATGAAGACCGATATATCCTAGGACATTACTTCAAAGGATCTAATGGTCTATTAGGATTATAAAGATGATGTTACTAAGATAATATATTTTTATATTTCACATTATATAAGGATCAATTTTTTTGAGGACATTCTTCTAAAGGATGCAATGGTCATTTGAGCCCTTACTAGAGGATAAAATGGAGAAGGCATTGTTTTAAATGAAAAGAAATAATGTAATACATGCATAATTAGATTTATTAATAATTTAGGATATATAAAATAATATTTAAAACATACAAAAGAGTATTCCATGGGGAATGTTAACATTATAATTTATTTTAGGCCTAATATAATTGACATATTATTTAATATGTATGAGACTATTACACAAGGCAATGTTACTTTATGAAAATCATGGCTACAATGAATGGGATCTTATTTTGATATCATTGAAATTACCCTCTCTTTTAATTTCCAAAAATATTTACTTACATATTTGAAATATAGAGTAATAGAAAAGAAATATCTAGTTACATAATCTCCAATGCCTATGTGAGTACCAAAAGAAAAGCAAGTAGTTAAATATCAAAGATTGAAACAAGGAAACAACATTAGATAAAATACTAAAGAAAAAGAACCATTTAAATTTGTTATTAAAGAGACTCATCAACAAAATTTTAATGATTATAGTGCATTATTATTCTCTAGTGGTTGGTTAAATAAAGTTTTTACAACATAGATGATTGGTTCTGATGGTTTCATGTGCTAGTTTAATATATACATGTATTTTTATTAAAAAATAAAATCATTATATTAATTTAATCTAAATATTATTAATAAATAAGATAAAATTATAATTCAAAAATTAAAATTTGAAAGTACAATAAAAAAGAAAATCACATAATATATATCCCAAATAAGTGTTTTGATAATAATCTCAATTAATAAAGGGAGCATCCTGCTCCTATCCATATACATCATATATATAACATATAACCATTGTAGAGGAAGAACTATTATCCTCTCTATGATCCTTATAATGATACCTTTTACATCTATCTTGATCCTAATATATAGCTAACCTAGCCTAAAGTTTGAATTACTCATATAGTGATCTAGAATTTTCCCCTAGATAAGGACATACTCAATAGTTTTTTTTTTACATAAATCACCAAAATATAGTGGGGGAGGAACCTATTACCTCTCTATTTGGGTTTTCATTTCATCCCTCTCTCTTGCCACTGTAGTTTAAACAACTATTGCAATAGCCACTTGATCAAATATGGGCACATGTACACCTACATTATCATCAACACCTCCAACATCCTAATTCCTACCACATGTTTTGTAATGTTATGAGTGAATTTACAAATGAATGCATCCAAAATATTAATTTAGTTATTATATCCTACAAAAAAAGCATGTTATTTACATAAAACTTTAGTAAATTTATTTTGTATAATAGAAATAAAAAATACTAATATAAATTATAATTATTATTAAATATTCAAATAAAACACATATATATTCACACAAACATGTAATATATACCAATAAAATATCTTTAAAATAGTAAGGTGGTATCCTCTTTGTAATGAGTTCCTTTGTTTTTCCTAGTCATGCATTGATGCCCTTAACTAATGTATCACAAACCTTCAAAACCATCCACCACCACCTAGGTACCCACTATAATTAATATATTAATATGACACACATCCTATAATGTTACATCTATCTACTTAAATGGAATCTATAAATTTCATGTATCCACATTCCATATCTTAGATAATGTATTCATCAAATGCATATTGTAGGCACTATGGCCAATATGCATAACATGGCTCATATTTGATCTATCAATATATGTTGAACATAACTTGTGAGGTATCTACCTCATAAATTATCTATGTGTCTTCCATATAAAATATTGTGTACATGAATATATCTATAAAAATATGAAATCAAAAATGATATTATATTCTAGATGATTTAGGCAGGTAAGAAAAAAACATATGTTTCACTGTCATAAGTAAGATTTTTATTATTGACATAAACCATTATAAAAATTATGAAAATTTATCATAAAATAGTTTCAAAATATTGTATAAATTCATCAAGATTTGGACACTACCATCAAATCCATGAAACTACCTACAATTCAAAAAATGACATGCAAACCTAAAAATTAACAAAATGCAAAAAGAAAACAAATTCAAATTGATAAAAATGACTCACAATAATAAAATTTTCACACATACTAAGTGTTGTGGTCACTTGGAATTAAATATAGTCTACATATACTCAAATTTAGTAGGCACAACATCACATCACACAAGCATTATGGATACTCAAATAAAAATCACAATCAATAATGGTTCAAATGAATTACAAAAATTAGAAAATCAAATTATTTATATGAGGTGACTTTACGCTATACATAGTAAATATTCAATTCACTAAGTAATATATCTTAAAATTACACATATAATATCTCCAAATATGTATATCTAATCCACTTCTCACAATTATGTTGGAACACATATAAGAGGTTATTATGCATGGTAATGTCACCATGAACATGTAAAACACTTTCGGTAACATGAGATTTGTGTTCTTAATCCTAAGAAAAATCTTCCCTAATTGTACCACATGGGGGTAAAATTCCTAACTTTATTGTAATATAGTTAATATTTCCATGGAAATTATAAAAAATATAAAATATATCAATCATATGTCATGGCCAATTAATATTACATTCACACTATAAATATAAGTCTAATTATGAATACTTAAAAGAGACATTATACGAGAGGTAATCAAGACACAAATTCTAAATTTAAATAACTAGTTTATCATATTCAATAATCACATTATTTCACATTTGACATGGGTGATGTTTCAACACATAGACTCTCCTCCAATATTTATAATTATCTACACATATACATATTTTGATATGATTAATTCAATATCATCATCATTCATATTAAAAAGGGGTTATATTTTAGGCCTTACCCATTTCACATACATATTCAAATTAATATATCTACTTAGAGAGGTATAATTATTAAGATGGTATAGTTATTTAGATTGATTCATTTGTTTCAAATTGGGTATGATTATTATATGAATACATATAGATAGTAATAATATGTGATACATATGGAAAACATTGATATAAACTATGATGTGCATTAAAAACTTATACATATTATGGAATATGTGACACATATGTCATATAGATTACATGGTTTAGAGACTTGATATCAGTGCAAATTATTAGTTTGATCATATATGGGATAAATATGCACATATTCAGACAGATCCAGGGGCATATTCCTTGCATAAGTTTTAATTATATAGGAAAAAAAATGTTACATGCTTTAATATATTCACAATATTCAAATACATTTGGGTTCATATACCATGCACATGTACACAATTTTACATGATCCTGAGATACATGTTCTTAGATTTTTAAAATAACATATAGATGCATAGAATTCTATATCATATTGGTACAAAGGGACATGAATCTTGTTCATGCACATACATAGTATTATTTTTTTTTAATTTTTTTTTTCAAACATATTTGATGGTACCTATAAGATCACCCTTGAAGCTATAATTTCATATGCAACACTTGATTCATGTTTTTTGAGGTAATTTGGTTAAGGTTTAGTGATGATAAATGGACTTTGCATTACTCAAAGTGAACCTAATATGTGACTCCCACCTTTAATATTGGGGTTAAAATATTATTTTTAAGATTAGTAACATGATTAGTGTAGTTGAGGTTTATAGATGCTCAAAATCTTTGGTCTTACTTCACCAGTCCAATATGTGGCTTTCCCTTTCAATGGATTCAAATCATGCAAAAAATTAGTGTGGTTGAATTTGAATGACACTAAATGGTCTATAAAATACTTCCAAAATTTATTGTAATATTGTCTATTTCCCTAGCTAGGAAGTGAACAAGACTAAAATTACCCTCATCCAATTAATTGGGTAAAATTGATGTCCCATGGCATCTCTAGTCTTACAACATGAGCATACTCTTTGTGTGACATAGTACCACAAACATATGGTATAATTTTTATTTAAATATATTTGGATTTATTATTATGATTATGCCTTTATTAATACATAAATTTATCTAATTACATAAATCATGTTTTGCAGAAACACATGGACATTATGAAACATTGAGAAAATGAAAGATGCAAGTTTATGATCTATAACATAGGTTTGCATTGTATTTTTACATTTAAACTAGTATTGGTAGTTACACTAAAATGATAGATTAAAGGGAGGTAATTTTAAATACCAAAAATTAGTACAAGCCTTGTTTACACCATGATTTTATGTAACTTAACATGTATATATCATTAATTATGAATAAGGAACTTATTTGTGTATGTTTTTTAAGCTTTAGAAATATTATTGAATTTTTTTTTGTCTATGTGATTCTTTGTCTTATTAATTTCAACTTAATTTATTGTGTAATAATCTAAGTTATCCTAATATGTATTATTATTTTAACCTTTATGGATTCTAACATTTAATTTTAGTGGCTAGAAAAAATTGAAACATCCATAAGTTATGTTAAATTTATTTGGGGCACATTTCCCTTTTGGATAATTGGTTTTTACATGTTTCATTACTCTTGGGTTATATTTTTCATTCCATTAGTTCAAAAATTTAAAATTTGAGACACACACACACACACACACACACACACACACACACACACACACACACACACACACACACACACACACACACACACACACACACACACACACACACACACACACACACACACACACACACACACACACACACACAAATCCCCTTAAATACATTTAGGGAAAAATATTCATTATTACAAAGCCTACATACAAAGTCCAGAATACTCATAGCTCAATTTTCGTTGTAAAATTTGAAGTATTCTTAGGACAAATTACATTTTTCATGTTTGTATCAAGGTAGGTCCTATGGAAAATAAAATGTATACTTTCATCCACATAATTTGGCACATACTCACATTATAAGAACTACATGTGGGTTTATCCTCTTCATACTATTGGAAATATAGGAAAGGATCAATTAGTTGAATATGATTAACTAAGGTTAATCCAACTAAAAACACTAAAATATTTGTAGGGTTGTATAATCATCAAGTAAAATATATAGGGTTTTTACAAATTATAAATAATACACATTTATTTGTTTAGGTTTTAAGGTGAACACATGTAGAAAAATAAGTTATATAAGTAGGCACACTGGTACAAGTGAAAAAATTAGCATTTATCCCTTGGGATAATTTCTTTAAACTTAGGTTGAATAATCTATCAATAGTGACTACTAAGATCTGATTATGTCTGAAGTAATATCTAGATTTAATTATTGATAAAATTTAACACATAATTAGCACAATGCACTTGATAGATGTTAGTAAAATCAAAATATAGAATAAATATAGAAATAATCTAATAATTCTTTAACCATTTATTTCTTTATCCTTTCCATATTTAGTATGTGTCATAAATGATTATTAGTGTTTAGTTTAATATGGTTGTAAATATACATTTTGAGATCTAAATTAATACACTTATTTTTATCTTGTTAGGGTTAACTAATCCAAAATAAGGTCAAACATTAACATACAATAACAATTTTTACAGTGCCAAAGAAGGCCACAACTTCTACATGATGACTTATTTAGTAAATACCTGCTATACCACAATTTAATTTAGACATGTTGATTTCCCTAGATGGCTAAATCATTCCAATTGAATTATTCATGTGCTCTATCATAAATTATATGTAGATAAATACAAAGGGTGTATGCAATAAATTCTTTATAATTTCTATTTGATCAATTTTTTAGAAATTTAAAAGCATCCATGGTAAAAATATTTGAGGAAATGAGGGAATAAATTAATAAAATTTGAGTTTATTGGTATTATGAAAATGCACTATGTTCATGGTGTCACCAGACTATTGTAAAATGATATCTTCTAATCTACATAAGTGGCTTTGTATCCTACTAGGGGAGGATGAGGGATGTTCATTTTGAATAAAAGATTTATAAGATGATTACAATGATGCAGAGAGGTTTGCATAAGTTTGATAAATGAGATTTGAGATGGGAGATTAGTAAATTCTATGATAGGATCTAATTAATCATAACCCATAAGGGGGCTATTGGAAAGAGGTGCATAGTGTTGAATAAGATCCTAAAAAAGAGGAGCCAAAGTGTAAATGAATTTATGTTGATAATATGTGGAAGGTTTGATTAGAGGAAAAGTTTATTGATTGTCTTGACAATATGGGGTATTTGATGTAGGTTTTATTTGAGATAGATTGGAAGAAGTGTTGATAGAAGTTTGTGTATCATTGGTGATGGGTAAAGAGGTTATAAGAGTGGTAGAAATGGTATGAGAAGTGTTATCTAAGGGAGGTGTTGGAATTGGTTTGTAAAAATCTATAAGGTCTTCTTTCCCCAACTCTATTAACTGAGTTGGAGAAGAGTCTTTGATAACATGAAATGTGTAAGATAATTTAGGAGTGTGGATGGGATAAGGATAAATGAAGGCAACCACCCTTCACATATTAGTCATATTAACCACATTTTCTTCAATATTTGGGTCAAGAAGACTATCAACATTATTGATAGAAGGGGTAGGTTTTTTTGGGTTATCTTGGTGATTCAGAAGAGGATCTTTATAGATGGCCAAATGAGTAATAACTTGGTTCAAATTTTGAGATTTAGTTTATGTTCCATGGTATTGGAAATAAATGTCACAGGATTTTTAATGTTTATGAAAGATAGAATCATGGTCAAAATTGGGACTGAGAATAAAATCCATAGCCAAATTATGATGTTTCCTACAAGTCTCATGATAATAAACCCAACTAGCATGAAATCAAACAAATTTATTACGATTATACCAATATTTCATGGGACAAGTGGGATCAAGTTCTCATAGAAGAGGCATTGGTAGAAATTTTTTAAATTCTATTAAGGATAAAGGTTTGTGGATGTTGATGTTATTTATTGAAGATAAATGAATATTAGTGATGTGGTTGGGAGGAGAATCTTATTCCAGAGCCTAGTTGGGAACAATAACTTGAACAATATGAATGGTATCATAGGAATCAGTGACACCATCATTTGTAGCATGACTATTCTTATTCATGATTAACATGCTAGTACCCATAGAAGGTTGGGATAGATAAAATTGATGCATGAGGAAATATTGATGCTTTTCTTCGTCAATGTCCTCTTCCAAAGTATGTGGTGAGAGAGTCTGGACTTGATATTATAACATGGGAAAAGAGCATTAGTAAATAGATGAAATAGATTGTCATCTACCATATCATGTTCACATTTTTTAGATAAGGTATTCCATTGTTTGATGATAACTTGTGTAGGTTCAGTCTCAATTTTATTATAATTTGATAAAATGGGCCAAGGTATTTTCAATGAGATCACTAGTTTGGAATTCTTGGACTAGAGCATTGACTAAATCTTCCAAACTAGTGATGGAATGAGATTTTAATTGGTTGTACCAATCGAAAGCATCACCTATGAGATTTTTTACTAATACCTTGGTAGAAACGAAAAGTATTTAACTTGACCCAATCTTTATATAGATTTATAAATGTTTATAATTGGAGAGTAGGATCGGTTGACCCATTATAAGTAATGGTAGGGGTGATGCCTCCTATATCAATATTATAAATTTGAGGTGTAAGAGGATCATTTTGATGATGCTTGATTTTTATGTTAATAGGAGGAGGTTAAGGGATAATATTACCATGGGAATCTCTAAGAGGATGTGGGGAAGCATTTTGGTTATGCATTCCCCATGGAACATGTTGAGGGTGGTTTTAAAGATGGATAAGATTGTTTTGCATTTAAATCATTTCATTACCATTATTAAATTGGAAATAATTCATTTAATTAAGATTTTTTAATAGAATTTTATGGTTTTGAGCGTTATTATTGGCATTTTTTAAAGCATTGGAATTGGTAGTAGTGACTCAGATGCCACTATGGGTGTTAGTAGTAGTTTGAGAACAATTGTTGGTAATTGAGGCACTAGTAACATGATTTGTTTATGTGGAAAAATATTTACTAGTAGAGGTATGAGAGGAAGTGGTACTAGAGGCATGATTACCATGGGTATAAAATGATACACTAGTGGAAGAATTGAGAAGAGTGTGTCTTTGAAGATGCCCACTATATTTAAAACCTACCATGTTAGTAGATATACTGGGTATGAAGGTGGAGGAAATCAAATAAGAATATGTCATGGTATGAGAAGGGGTCAAAATAGAGGTAAGAGGTTGAGAATAAAATAAGCTAGTGCCAAAAAAACCATGTGAGAATGTGGGATAAGGTGAATGGGGTTCCTTGAATTGACCAATTATAATGAGATCATAAATAGTAGAAGGATCTTTTTCTCAATGTTGAGGAGATTTATTGATGAAGAAGATCATTTATGGGTTACAATCCAATTCAGGTTGATCTTCAAATGAGAATAGAGTATTATGAAGTGAAGAGGAATGAGGAGGGGCCTCATAGTTTGTAGTGTGAGTGGATACATGCACATTGCATTCATCTAATGTAGGATCCACAAGATACTTATGGGAGAACCTATTGGGGTTGGTAAAGCTCATCATATATGTTGAATTTAACTTAGTGTTGTCTTCAAATATGAAGTTCATGATGAGGGAGAAAGATTAAAGAAGATAAAGTTGATGCAAAATTAAACAGAGAGGAAGACTAAAAAGTTGACCAATCTGATTGTGTTTTGTAATATAAGGGATAAATAAGAGTACAAGTTTAACTAGGTTGACTTGGTACTAAAAATAGGGTATGAAAATGAGCCTGATAAGGATATAGGTCAACCAAGTTGAATTAGTACTATAACTTGACTGGTAGAAAAGAGTACAAGGTTGACTAGGTTGACTTAGTATTAAAGATAGGGAAAAACATAGTCTAATAAGGGTATAAGATTGACCAAATTGACTTAGTACTATAACCTAACTAGTATAAAAGAATATAAGGTCAACTAGGTCGACTTAGTACCTTAGATACAAAAAAATTAGTTTGTAAGAGACTATTTCAAACATAATGACATTTTTATGAAATAGGGAAAGTTTTTAAATGTAATTGAAGCAAGAAATGGAAGAAAACACACATATAATTGGATCAATGAGAATGATATTATTGGGGTACACAACACAAAACCTTTCACCAATGCTAGATAGTACACATTTTTACAATACAACACATAATGATCAGAGAGAAAGTAATTAATTAAAAAGTAAATGCTAACTAAATGGTCATCCAAAGATTTGTTAGATTATTATAAAGTGTTATTTTAAGTGTGATAGGGAAGTTGGCTAAAAATTAGGAACTAGAAATCAATCTTTGCATGGTTTTAGGATATTTAGGATGAAAATGATCTATATTAGCAATGGTATTGGCTAAATAGTGGGGCCTACCCCACACTTCACAATCCTTTAGTAATAAGGGTGTTAGGTGATTTGACAATATATACCATTAACCACATGATTATACTTAAACCAAGTCAACTTCCCCCTTGGTGATGAAATCCAAGTAGGCATGCCTTAGAAAGACAAATGTTAAATGCATTTTTTTTATTGTGTGATTTGATAGTATGTGTAAAAATAATAAAAACTGTGTAACTAAATGACAATTTGAAAAAACACCTAATTAGACCATGTGAGCTACTCTAAGCATGCAAATAGATAAAAATGAAAAGTGAATTAATTACTAACAAATAGTTGTTAATTCCCAAATTAAGAATGGTATAGAGTTAGTTTAGATGACATTATGTGTAGATAGTAAAAAATAGATTTGATTGGGTCACTAATTTTATATGAAAGTAAGAGTCTTTAAGAATAAATTCATCTAGGTTGACTTAGTCTTATAGACAAAAGATAGGCTATAGACTAAGTCTACCAAGTCAACTTAATTCACTATAAGATTGCAATTTTTAAGACTACAAATTTGTATAAAATAGATATTTAATGAAGTATTAATTTGATAGAGAGAGGAATAGAAGAACCTTGGTGGGTTAGAAGATGATGAGGATTGAAAATTTTCTATTGAAGTGCCTTGAATGCTACTTTCAAATTTTGTAAACTAAGCTGATTAGTTTGACCTAGTTCTATAAAATCTTATTTTATAAAGTAAGATAAGATAACTAAGTTGACCTACATGACTTAGTTTGTTGATATAGATGCTGACTAGAAGACTAAGTTGACCTATTAAAATTATTTTTTTAATATGGATTATGATTGGAAGAATAAGTCAACCTACTTGACTTAGTTTATTGATTTAGATGCTGATTGGAAGACTAAGTTGACATGTTTGACTTAGTTTGTTGATTTAGATATTAATTAAGAGACTAAATTGACCTATTCAACTTAGTTTATTAACTATGATTAAATAAGATTAGTGTGTCATCTTATTTGATCCTATAATGTGTATCAAATGATGACTTGCATGGAAAGAACATAGTCATTCTAATACAATTGTGTGTTAAACCTATGCAAAAAAGTTATAACTATACTGGTCTGGTTGACATAGTATCATAGATATAGAAAAATAGTAAAATGATAGAAATGAAATCATGAAATAAGAATTTTAAGGGTTATATTAACATTGGTTTTACTAGATTGTATGCAATGGGAAATGTAACATATCTACAAATCAATCTTAGCTCAAAGTAGATAGATCCTACTTACACTTTTGATTGGGGATACATTAGATAATCAGGGTCATGACCAATATGGATTTTCTAGACCTAACTAAGGGATATATTATCGCAATAATATCAATAGGGAGGTTTATAAATCCTCCAGTCAAGAAAAACTACACAATAATCCTAACTAGGTCCTATGTTTTCATATTCACTAAAATAATGACAAGTAAAGAAAAATCTAATATATTACTCACCAACGCTTGTGGCAAAAAGTGGGAGGGGATAAAAAATAATAAAATGAAACTTTCATATAATAAATATACTCATGTTAATGTATACATAATCCTAATACATGAAAGAGAAGTGTAAATCCATCTTTATCTAATCTTATAAAGGAATAATAAAGTTAGGAATACTAACCTCTAAAGTTGAACCCATCGAGCCTCAATCTCTCCCTTGGCCAAGGTGATTCATAAGAGGTTATTATGGTATGTAAGGATGATAATGATACATCATATTTAGGATACATAACTTATCAATGCATCCAAAATACAAGATATGTATCTCCAAAAAAAGTATGAAACCCTAAGTTTGTTCCTCAAGTAGAATGGTGGATAAAAAGATGAACAATATATCTTACTTCTTCCTCTCTTCTCTTAAAAATGGTGACATTAATCTATTTATATAGTTTTATCTAACCCTAAAACTTTTCAAAAATTTAGGCCAACAAGGTCGACCCAGTCAACCAAGTATTGTAATTGACAAAAAACTAACTAGGTTATAAACTATGTCGGCCATGGTCAACCTAGTACCTAGTAAGCTCTGTAAATAAAAATAAAAGGTTGATATGGAAAAAATAGTCATGTAAACTACAAAAAAGGGCTTTAGGTTAGTGAAAGGTCTAATAAATATATTAAATGACTAGAGAAGGTATCAACATAGGATATAAAGCTTATGGGAATGGTTTTTAGGAGACAAGTGTGTAGATAGCAAGTGGTGAAAAGGGACAACAATCCTAAAAATCACCAATGGTCTACCCACCCCTTTCCTAGTGTACCCCTTATGGTCTGTAATCATAGAGATTTAGAATTTATAGGTTCCTATAAGATATAAACCATCAATATTTGATAAAGGTTGAAAATATTATGTATATACACTATGTGCTTGACAGACTTGCTACCCAAGAGTTTTTATTCCATTTTTTCCATGAAGTGGGTAGATTATACAAGAAAAGAAGTTAAATATCATGCACATTTACACCCATAAGGATTTATTATTCATTACAAAAAGTGTGCCCTTTTATATAATGTTTGGTATTCCACAAGCTTACCTTTAGCACATTTGAGAAAGATATGCAAATACATTTAGATCCCTACTTTTGAGTGGCCAAAAATTTAGAGAGTTTTTAAGGAAACATTAGTATATATTATACCCATCAAGGTCAGCCAAATAAATTATACCATCTAAATCAATAGAATGATACGGAGGTAATCAATAATCTTAGGCAACAAGATTACATAGGCCACAACAAAAAATGTAGGAATAAAGTCTTATTCCTAGTGATCCATTAGTTAAATAAAGACAAAAAACACATGGAATTTATAAAACTCTAATGATGAAGTCATTTTATGTATTCCCTTGGAGATGTCAAGAGTGACTATGATACCTTAGGTAAGTCAACTATTTTATCCTCCTACCATTATTATAAATGTTGCCCCTATTTCTATAGAATTGAGTATATATAGGTCTCTCCCCTCTTCTAATGTTTAATTTTTACAAGTTTTTTCATGTATATCTATTCAAATTAATAAATTTACTCAAGATGTTTTTGCCTCAATATGATATTGATGTTCAATGTGTTGAAATTATCTCAATCAAAATATTAAAAACTCCTTAGGTTACTATAGACACATAAATTTAGTATTCAACGCTTGAAAATGTTATTTTTTTTACCAATATTTAGTATACATGGATTATGCATACACATATATCTATTTATCTCATTTGTTCTTAACCATTTAATTACCTATAGGCCCAATTCTCCTAATTTGTTGTTATTCACACACAATATTTCCCTAGTGTATACTCAAAAACATAATCCTATATCATTATTTCGAATTTCTTGGACACCCCCAACTTATGTCAAATGGTTTTGGTTACTGAAGTTATCTGCCTTAGTTGAATCCATCCATGCAATTTTTTTGGAAAATTGAAAACCATCCTGTAGATCAAACCACATGGTTTTCCATGTAAGTTCAAATGAAAATTATCTAAATAGTCAGCTATATAATAATATCAAACCTAAACCTATTCCCTTATATCACTTACATAGATAAATATTTACAAATTGAGGAATACATCCACACATCCTTAAGGCATTACACTAAAGCCCCTAAACTTTAAAAACTCAAAGGAACATACTGTAGACACCGAAATAATGTCTAACCCTTGGTCACCTTCCCCCTTGGTCCATTCCTAACCCATTCCTAAAAGACGTAATTACTAATTTAAAATAATAAACTTATTTTGAATTAACCCCCCTCCTTAGACACATCACCCATGACACCTCACCTAGGACACATCGCCTTGGACTAATTCCCATCCTATGACTCACCCAAGACCTATTCTTACTTCTCTCTAACTGCCTAACCAACTCTCGTGCATATTTAGCCCAACCTTTGAAATTCTCCAATGGATAGTGCACTTGGCAGATGAAAAATGGGCTTGGTGGCTCTTTTTCCCGTTTTGCACCCACCGACGTCGGTCAAATGTCAGTCGACGCTGGTGGAATCACCGACGTCGGTTATACTTAACCAAATTTTTTGACCCTTTGACGATCCCAATCACAAATCGGCTAATCTCTGAAGCTAATCACGACTCTCGAATCTTCTTCCGGTGAAACAAAGTTCTCATGCTTTTGCTTTTTAGTGTTCTGGGCTTCTTAGTGTTCTTGTAGGGATCAACATTCTTGGTAGCACTTTCTAGGCACTAAGGTCCTGCATCAGACATTCTGCACAGGGGTTGCACGATATCTCCATCACCAGTGACAACCAAAACACAGCTTCTGCACCTTTGCTAATTCATATCACAGCTAAGTATTTGTATTATTTTCATTCTAATATCATTTCAATTTTATTAGTATTCTGTCTACTGTCTATTCCAAGCATCCTTGACCCAACCTTCCCTATTCTTCCCAGAGAGGCTAAAAAGCCTTCTCTCACCCCTTTATTCCCTTTTCTTTGCCTCTGATACTCCCTTAGTCTCTCTTTAGGCAACACCCTCTGTCTAATCAACTCAGGAAAAGTTATCAGAGACCTACAGACCATCTTAAGACTCATCTAATCAACTTGACTAAATTTCTTTACGAAAAGGCTGAAAGGCCTTTTTCCTGCTTCTCACTCCTTTTCCTGACAAGATTTTTAGTCCCTTAGATCCCAAATAGTCCCTCTGAATCCCTCATAGACCCTCAGACCCTCAGACGAGACCAAATCCATTCTGTAGACCAAAAACTAGCCTTGTAACCCATCCCTGGCCAATTGCCCTGATCGACCTTGTCCACTTCCCCTACTGATGTCGGTAGTCTAACCGTCGTCGGCGACCTCCCTGACCGACGTCGGTAATATCACCGACATCGACGAATGTGTTTAGTAGATTATAGCTTATCAGGTATGCATTTGCTTTTAGTTCTTTCTTTTCACATCTTTCATTATTTCTCTTTTCTGTCTCTATCATATTTTGTCTTAAACAGTGGATTGTCATCCTCCAAGAAGCCTTAGTGCTTCTAGGACCAAGCTTTTGCTTGCCAATCCACCCTCTTATCAACTAACGTTCTTCGTGTTTTAGTGTCTATCTCTTTCAAGTGTCATTCCTCCATAGCAAAAGAGGAGTTCTCACAACATCTAGATTACGGTGCGCAGACTATATCCAGGTACATACAAGCCTTGACCATTTCTTTAAGTTTCTCATTTTCTCTCTTTGAATGTGAAAGCGAAATTGTATAGAAACATTCTGGCACGCCCGGTGGGACCCTTAGGGCCTTCCTTGGGTTCCTTTCCTTCTTTGTTCATTTAGGTGTATTAGGTTTCTCCCTCTTCACCTCTTTCTTCTTTTCTAAAAGACATCATAAGCAGGAATAAAAAGAACTTTTTCTTTCTTTTCTTGCATTTCTAGACTAGTCAAAAAATCATTTTCTTCAACCTTTTCTCAACTTGTTTTCATTCCAACTTAACATTTCGATTTGAGGCTTCAAAACATACTGCATTCCATTTCTGCTTTCTTGCACTTCTTAGTCCACACTTAGTAATTAGTAAACTGCATAGTGAATAAATTGTAGATCACTTGATGTTACACAACCAGACCACGTGCACTAAATTAAACATCAAACTTAGTTGAGACAAGGCCCGAATGGGATTTCATCACCCAACAGATACCTTACCCATCCCGACGATCCTACTTAGATTTCACCACCAAGGGGAAAGCCCACTTAGTAAACTGCATAGTGAATAAATTGTAGATCACTTGATGTTACACAACCAGACCACGTGCACTAAATTAAACATCAAACTTAGTTGAGACAAGGCCCGAATGGGATTTCATCACCCAACAGATACCTTACCCATCCCGACGATCCTACTTAGATTTCACCACCAAGGGGAAAGCCCACTCTGTTCTCTGGCAGAGTCTAATCTATAGGGAAAGTATATTTTGGCTAAGCAAAACCAGCTAACCACTAGAATCGTGAAGTGAGGGGAGCTTGCTCCTTAGCACCAGGCCATGTACAAAACCTAACATAGACTTTTGAGTGCCTAAACATACCTAAAACCATCTTTATATTACCTATTCTAGCACCCTTCTAACAGCCAACCTCCTCAAACATCACATTAAGGCATAAGCCACACGATCCTGATAAAATTATTTCTAGGAATTTAACGCTAGGATCTGCCTATCCTCATCTTATTTTCTATTTTTATCTATTTTTTTTGAGCTGGTAAGGACGTCTTCTTCATTTCCAAAACCTTTTTTTTGAGTTTCTAGAAAACACAGTAACCGACATCAGTTCTGTAACCGACATCGGCAACTTTTCTCTACCGACATCGGTCATCTGACCGACATCAGCAGTCTTCTTTACCGACATCAGTTTTTATACTGATGTCGATCACTATCCATTTTCTTTTTTTCCAAAAACATCAAGCTTAAAATCTAACTTTTTGGCTGTCTAAACATACATTCTAGTTTTTTGAGACTGAAAAGAACACAGTTTTCTAAAACTTGACCCTTTCTTGCCTTGAATGGTTTTGACACACAGTCAAACCAAGGCTCTCTTTGACCATGCTAGTCAACAACCACTTCCACCTTCACCATCCATAACTAGTCCTATAATGGAGTTCCACTCAGAGACTGAAAGAACTCCTACTCGCCCAACCCCACCTCAGACTCCTATTGTCCCAGAAGGGGACCAAGATTTCGCACGATTCTTGGACCTTAATGTCAAAGCCTTATAACACTATTTCACGCATAGCCAAATGCGAGACTCCCTAGGCAACCCAATCTATGGGATGCTGACTTCCTTAGTCGAGACAAGAATCACATCAACAACACCTACAATTCAGCCACTAGACAATCAAGTCAACACCTCCACCAATAACCCAACCATGTCTTACCTTCAAAATGTAGCCACTCCATCTAAACCTACCTCCATGGGGGTTCCAGTACTACCTCAACCTCAAACCACTCAATTAAATCCCACACCTTTCCAAAACCTACTGGTCTCTATCCCCCCTACTCTTGCACCTATCAACACAAGAGTAACTGTTTACCCATTAACAAGCGTGGCTACTCCTCAACCATCCTTGACGGCCCCTATCCAACTTGTGCCTACCAACCCCATAACACAAGTGCCCTTGGCTCCAACTTTCACTCCAATAACCAGCTACCCATATGTTGTGTCTATGCAACCAACCATGTCATACGCCCCTCCCAATATCTTTCAAGCACCTTATAATCTAGGGGGTGCTCCATCAGCCAATCCGTCAGTAGATATCATCAAAATGTTGATGGACAAGATGTCTAGCCTAGAGACCTCCATTTCCAGCTCACGTAATGCTCTCTCATATGAGAAAATTTGCAATGAGCCCATTCATCCTTTCATTCTGATTAGACCATACCCCAACGAGTGGGAGCTTCCCAAATTTTCTCACTTTCAAAGCAAGGAAGACCCACAACAACACTTACAGGCATTCAGACATGCCTGTTACCTTATTGCCCATGACGATGCATTGCTCTTGCACACATTTCCTATGTCTCTTTTTGGTGCTGTGCTTGACTGGTATAGCTATATTGCCAGCCATTCCCTCTTCACATTTACACAGCTGGCCTAGCTCTTTCTTGATCACTTTTCCATTAACATCACGAAGAAGATCTCAATCATGAACCTCTATACTATCCACCAATTCGAGGATGAATCTATAGCTGACTTCGTTGCTCATTGGAGAGGCCTCATCAATCAACTCTCCTTTTCCTTACCTCAACCTGAACTTATTGAATTTTCTCTCGAGCTTGCGCCAAACATATTTCTTCCACCTTACGAGTTCAGACCTTTCGCACCTTCGACGAAGCCTTCACGATGGCCCGTAAACTTGAATTATGTGCCATCGAGGAGAATAAAGTCAAGTTGCAGAGCAAGAATCCCAACTCTAAGACCAATGACTCCTCTTCTTCTAAACCTTCATCATCCAATCCTAAGTCTAAAGCTTTAGCTAATGCTATAGTCATTAGACCTTCATCCTCTTCAACCAATCAGCCTGAGCCATCCACATCTCAGAGCATCACCCGTAAATTCCAGCAAAGATACGTACAATGACAGTATACTCCTCTTGGAGAATCATATGCATCTATACTGGAAAAACTTATTAAATAGGGAATTCTCAACCTCCCCCAGATTCGACCACCGCCACAATTTGATCCCTCATGTGCCATCCCTGCGTGGTATAGGGAAAATGACTTCTGCAATTACCACCGTGTCAAAGGTCATGACATGGGAAACTATAAAACCTTTAAAAACATAATCCAAGACATGCTTGAAAAGGGTGACCTCATTCTAGATAATCCCAATGCACCTCCAAATTAGGGCATCAACATCTTCAAGCAACCATTCCCCAATCATCCACCAACCCAAAATAATGTCCAGACCTTGATTGACAACACTCATGAACATGACATTCAAATAGTCAATATGGTCTCACCCTTCATCCCTGACCAACCTCAAGAGGTTAGCCCATCTATCAGTCCATCACGTGTAGATGAACCTCTTTCCCTGATTAGTTCTCCGTCAACCTCTCTCATCTTGGAGGACGCCTCAACCTTACCGGCACCACCGGTCTCACCATCCTCCTTCCTACTACCTATGGAGGACCTGACCTTACCCACTCCTTGATCGCAAGTGGAGGGCACCATAATCCCTGCCCTTTACCTGCTTGAGGAGCCACACTCTCTAGTTCCTTCTCCACCAAGAGAAGAACCTGACTCTCCATCTTCTTTAACCAACGACAATCCAGTTATAACTCCCACACACCTTGGGTTCGAGACTACTGCCACACCTAACACATCTTCTCAAGGATCCAAACCTCATTTAACATCTTCTCAACCATTTTCCCGACTAGTGGAGAAAATCAAACTTCTCCCTTCAAGGAAAGTGGAGCATCAGGGATTGTGGGAGCATCTTAAAGCTCTTCAACATCTTCGGGCCCTCTCATCTCATGCTGCCAATCCTCCTAAGGTAGAATCTCCCAAGACTCTCAACAAAGACCAGACTCCCACTTCTCAACCTGCATCTTGTTAGATTGTGGAGCTAAAAGCTTCAACCTTTGCAAACTGAGGAATAGATGGTTGTTGAGTTCTACAGGAACCGGCGTCGGCAGCAGGACCGACGTCGGCAGAGTCCAGTGCAGAAGGCCACCGGCGACGGTAGAAAGTCGGCCGACGTCGGTCGCCTGTGTGTTCCAGAACTGCTCGTTTCATGGACAGTTAGTTAAGTGAACGAAGAGTTTGCATGTTGAGACCAGTTAGAGTCTTGTGCTGCGAGGACAATTGTCTAAATTAAGAGTCTAAGTTATTGTTTGAGTTAGGGATCTATTTATAGACCCATTGGCATGTATTGTATAAGGCATGAGATAGAAAGGAAGAGTTCCTTCTAGTTGTAAGATCTGTGAGTTGCAGGTTGTTGCAAGCTCATTGGGGATCTACATGTAAGTTTGGTCTTTGAATTGCAGGTTGCAGATTCATGAGAGATCAGCGTGAAGTGCTATAAAGTGCTTGATGTACCGGCAGGGTTATTACTGACTGGTTGGTGAGGTGAACACCAATTCTATGTGTGAGTTGGTTGTTGGGACCGTTTTTGTGTAGGAGAGTGTGTGTGAGAAGAATTACTGAACACTTGAGGTGTGGTGAATCTCTATAAGGTGAAAGAGTGTGGCGGCTCTTTGTTGTATTCTTTTCTGTTAGTGTTAATACAAGATAGTGTATTGTCTCTCATATTCTGTGCTATTGGTGAATTTTAGTTACTTGTGTTTCTGGTTATTTCCGCATATTCAATTGCTTATATTTGGTAATCATACTGTGCTCTTTCTGAGGAGCAAGATCCCAACTAGTGGCATCAGAGCATGTTTGTTGTTCTTGATTCCTGACAACTGGTATCAGAGCCTTGGTTGTAGGTTCTTAAGCTTGATACCAACAATTGGTATCAGAGCTTTTGGTTGGGATACTAACAGATTGGTGTAGATCTGGGTAGTGTGTGTTGATTACAGGTTACTCACAGGGTTTCTATTTGAGTGGGAGTTGAGCAATGACAGAAAGCAGTCAACTACGAATGGAAAAGTTCAATGGCAAGAACTACCAATTATGGAGGATGCAGATTGAGGACTATCTGTATCAGAAAGATTTGTACTTACCGTTGGGTGGGGTTGCTAGCAAACCCGTGGATATGAAAGATGAAGAATGGGAGGTTCTTGATCGGAAGGCTCTGGGATCTGTTAGATTGAGTCTTGCATCATCTGTGATTTCCAGCTTATCACAGTGTAAGACAATGGTGGAGTTGATGGAATCTTTGGCAAATTTATATGAAAAACCCTCAGCTTCGAATAAGGTATTTCTTATGAAGCGTTTATTTAATTTGCAAATGTTGGAAGGTGGATCCGTTCATAGCCATCTTAGTGATTTCCATGGTTTAGTAAACTAGTTAAGTTCAGTCAATATTGTATTTGATGATGAAATAAGAGCTCTCTTAATCTTGTGTTCATTACCTGAAAGTTGGAAAGGTTTGGTAATGGCAGTTTCTAATACTGTGTCTCCTTTAAAAGTCTTAAAAGTGGATGATATTGTGAGTGTAATCTTGAACGAAGAGATATGCAGGAAAAGCACAGGTGAATCATCTGGAGATGATTTGAGTGTTGAAGGAAGAGGAAGGCCAAGAGAGAAGATAGAGCGTGGGAGATCAAGGTCGAAGACGGGCAAGAGATCCAAGTCCAGGTATGGCAGAATAACCTGCTGGAAATGTGGAAAGCAAGGGCACTTAAAGAGAGATTGCAGATCGGGTACAAATCAGCGTGAAGAACATGAAGAAGAAGCAGATGTTGCAGGTTACATTGCACAGGATGCTCTGGTATGTTCTTTGGATAAAGTAGAATCTTGGGTATTAGATTCTGGTGCCTCTTTTCATGCATCCCCACATAGAGAATCTTTTCATGAGTATGTCCAGGGAGATTTTGGAGAAATTTGTGTAGGGGATGGTAAGCCTTGTCAGATTGTTGGCAAAGGCAAAGTGAAGCTGAAACTGTAGACAGGTAACACATGGGTGTTAAAGGAGGTCATGCACGTCCCAGTTCTGAAGCGGAATCTGATTTCTGTTAGAAGTTTGGGTGAAGAGGGTTGCACAGTAACTCTCACAGTGGACTCTTGGAAGGTTACCAAGGGTACACTTGTTGTAGCTAGAGGTAAGAAAGTAGGTACGCTTTATCTATCTACTTATTTTACTGATTCTTCTTCTGGGTTATCTACTTCAGCTGTAGATTCAGAGATGTGGCTTGATAGGCTTGGTCACATAGATAAGAAGGAGATGCTGGTTCTTGAGTCAAAGAGTATGCTTTCAGATTTGGAAGGCATGGATCATGATTTCTGTATGCAAAAGAAGAAGGTGAGGTTTCTTGAGGAATCCGATGTTAGTGACAAGAATAGGAAAGCCTTGGTTTTCAAGGAGAAGGTGACGGACAGAGTTTAGCATAAGGTGCAGAGGAATTCTGAGCAGAGTAAGGGTGATTTGGACAAGGGTTTGATCCAAAAGGAGCTCGCAGGAAAAAGTTAGGTCTCACAAGAAAAACATAGAGACCGACGTCGGCAGGAAAACCGGCGTCAGTGTCCAGACAGGGACCGATGTCGGCTATGTGCAGCCCAACGTCGGTGACTCGGGGCAGACAGAGATCGGCGTTGGCCAGGGGAAATCGACGTCGGCAGGGAGGCAGTCGCAGGGAACCGACATCGGTCGGCTGTAGACTGAGATGTGACCGGCATCGGTCACTGAGATGAATTTTGGGTGGACAGCAAGCTGTCATGGAGTCTCAAGCGCCCATATGGAGGACTGAAGGTGTAAGTAAGTTCTTAAATTCATCATTTCCCTTCTTTACACTACTTGTTGCTCACTTATGGCATAGGACCAGGGAGTTATTGAAGAAGTAGAACAGGTAGATCCAGGAAACAGTGGGAGCTAGGCATGAATGAGGATGTGATTCCTTGAAGGAAAACCAAACAGGTGTTTTGGGTAGTGTTGCCAGCTGGAAGTAAGCACTGAGAGACGAATGGATGTTAAGGATGAAGAAGAGCGGAAATGGATACGTGAGATGGAAGATCAGGGTATTTGATCTTATATTAGCTGCAGGGCAATGGAGGTTTGTTCATTGTGTTTCTCTTTACCAGGTTGGATAGTATTAGCTACACTATCCTATTTTCTGTATGATGTGCTTGTTGCAGGGTTACATATACAGGTATTGCTAAACTAAAGGTAAAGCTAGTTCAGGTGTTTGTCATGGAGAATCTGGGAGCAGCAAGATTCTTTGGCAAGAGTGTGTTCTAGAGACATGGAAGCTCATGTGTTGACTTTGTTTCAGGATGATTGTGTGAAACCGGTTAGCACGCCGATGGTTGGACAGTTCTATGAATAGGTGTCTTGATTCACATAATGAGGTTGAGTGCATGGTATGTACTAAACCTAAGTTTTCCCAAGCAGTGGGAGTTATCACAAGTTGGAGTCAATCCGGAAAAGTAATACTGAAGGGCAGTTCAGTGGGACCAGCAGCAGGTGCACATGCTATGCAGGGTCAAGTTCTTTTTCTACATGGTTGTAGATGCGGATGTGGCAGGTAATTTGGATGATAGGTTTTGCATCACGGATTTTGTGGTGGTTGGTCTTCAAGGATGATTTTGAAGATGGATACATAGCTAAGGGAACAAACTAGACGGTGTACAGGTACAGGTATAGGTTGCAGCTGTTTATCTCCAAGTGGGAGATTGTTAGGTTGTGGAGCTAAAATCTTCAACTTTTGCAAACTGAGGAACAGATGGTTGCTGAGTTCTACAGGAACCGACGTCGGCAGCAGGACCGACGTCGACAGAGTCCAGTGTAGAAGGCCACCGGTGACGGCAGAAAGTCGGCCGATGTCGGTCGCCTGTGTGTTCCAGAACTGCTCGTTTCACGGACAGTTAGTTAAGTGAACGAAGAGTTTGCATGTTGAGACCAGTTAGAGCCTTGTGCTGCGAGGACAATTGTCTAAATTAAGAGTCTAAGTTATTGTTTGAGTTAGGGATCTATTTATAGACCCACTGGCATGTATTGTATAAGGCATGAGATAGAAAGGAAGAGTTCCTTCTAGTTGTAAGATCTGTGAGTTGCAGGTTGTTGCAATCTCATTGGGGATCTACATGTAAGTTTGGTCTTTGAATTGCAGGTTGCAGATTCATGAGAGATCAGCTTGAAGTGCTATAGAGTGCTTGATGTACCGGCAGGGTTATTACTGACTGGTTGGTGAGGTGAACACCAATTCTGTGTGTGAGTTGGTTGTTGGGACCATTTTTGTGTAGGAGAGTGTGTGTGAGAAGAATTACTGAACACTTGAGGTGTGGCGAATCTCTGTAAGGTGAAAGAGTGTGGCGGCTCTTTGTTGTATTCTTTTCTGTTAGTGCTAATACAAGATAGTGTATTGTCTCTCATATTCTGTGCTATTGGTGAATTCTAGTTACTTGTGTTTTTGGTTATTTCCGCATATTCAATTGCTTATATTTGGTAATCATACTGTGCTCTTTCTGAGGAGCAAGATCCCAACTAGTGGCATCAGAGCATGTTTTTTGTTCTTGATTCCTGACACATCTACCCTATCTAAACCAATCAAGTCACTCAGCATTCGCCCTGTCTCTACCCTCACTCACCCACAAGTGAAGGTGGACTTAGACCAGACCTCAACCAATAGTAGTCTTCCAACCAAGTTAAAAAAGATTGCCAAACCACAGAAGTGAACCCCTCCTCCACCATCAACATTACCCTCCATTTTAGGTCCTCATCCTTCTACCCTAATCAGAGTGCTACCTACTCTGACCCTCAATCAAAACTAGTTGCCTCCTTTGCTTCCTTTACCTACCTCTAGCCTACCCTCTCCTAAGAAGGCGGTACCTCTCATGAAGAAATTACCATCTCTGCCTGTCACCGCACCATCGAACCAAAAGGTGGTACAGAAACCTTCTTCAACATCCCCCAAGCAAAAATCACCAGCGTGTCATGCATCAATAGGCACGAACCCCTTAGTAGGTTCATATGCTTTGATATTATGCCAAATTTTGTAGACTTCTAGCATAACCCTTCCTTCTATCAAGCCATTTCAACCCCTCGGATCAAAACCTTCCCAGTTCGATGACACAAAGATTTGTTTATACCATCGTACGCTAGGACATGATATCGAGACTTGTTGTGCCCTCAAGGTAGTCGTTCACCACTATATGGAGAAAGACACTCTTTTCCTTGAGGACACTCTTGACTGACCCTCGACACCTCCCCATACAACCTCTTCAACCACGTCAAAATCTCACCCGCAGGCCATGACCCCTTCTTCACCTCCTATCTTTGAAATCAATGCTATCCATATAACCACTAGGTCACAAAAGGACAAAGCAAAAGAAAAAGTTGCTATTCCTTAGACTTATCCTTTTGTCCAAGCACCTCAACCACCAAAACCCAAGATTTCCATCTTAGGTGCATCTCAACCCCCTTCTTCAGAGGCAATCAAAGACTCTATGATAAAACAACTTCACCAAACGCCTATGAAGATGACCCTATATGACCTTATCCAAAGCTCCCCCCAGCATCGTCAAGCTCTAATCAAAGCCCTACAGGCAGTGGAAGTCTAACCTAAAGACCCTCAACCACTAGCTTCCCTAGTCCATTCTTTATCCCTCGTCGCCTCTATCACTTTCAGTGATTCTTAAATTCCTACCTCTACCTTGGAAGATCAGGACACTGCTCTTTTCATCATAGCCTACGTTGATCGAACCTATATTAAACGAGTTATGATCGATGGAGGCGCCAGCATTAATATCATTTCCACCCATGCCTTTGATCAATTGGCTCTTCCCAAGAATTGCGTATCAAAAACCGACGCAATCCTTAGATCCTTTAATGACACCACCGCTAACACTATTGGCACTATTGTCTTCCATATCCATGTTGGTCCATGCACAATCTCAGAGCTCTTCTACATCATTGAGGGAGAATTCCAATATAACATGCTATTAGGATGACCCTGGATCCACGCCATGGCTTGCGTCCCTTCAACACTTCATCGTTGTGTCAAATTTGAACACAAGAAACAAGTCCATGTCATTCTTGCTGACCCATCCCCTTTTAAGACTTGTAACACAACCTATCACCCAAACAACATTCTTATCCCTCTCAAGGCATCAACCCAAACATCGTCTCCATCTGCAGAAGTGTCAACTAGTACACAAACAGTGGTTGCCACCACATCATCTTCTCAATTAACAACCAAAGACCCCATGGATGATATCTTCCAAAGACTTTCACTGGGGGAATATCACCTACTTACTCTAGACATGTTCTAGACTCCTCAAGAGTATGGATAACTTCATCAAAACCCAAGCTATGACTGTCAGATCAGAATGGTCATTCCTTATGGTCCTCTGAGCCTTCGAACCAATCTCGTCTATGGGGGGTTGAATCATGCTCCTACTGAATCAAATCCTTCCTCCTCACCTCAAATCTTCACATCTGATTTCTCCTTTCTTGGTAACCCCACCTTTGCACATACCTACCTTTATAGGTGTGCATGGAAGGGTTTTGGTTTTGGGTGCTATGAACAAGGCTCCCATCGGCCTATCGAACCACCGAATGACGATAATGCAAAGAAACGGTATGGACTGGGTTTCCCAGAACCCATTGAGGCTTCCACGAACCTTTGCCCCGAACTAACCATTAACCAATCTCTTCCAGACTCGCCTATTATTCCATCCTCACCTACGGAGTCGGTGGTTTCCATCCCTCCTAGTTTTTTTTTGCATAAACACCATCCGCTTGGAACCCCTAACCTATCAGCTCAACGGGGTTCCCAAGTCTCTCCCTCTCATTTATCCTAGCATGATAGACGATGAATCGGCAACCATCAACACTGTCCACTGCATAGATGATGATGCCATTCTTACCTATATGGGTGCTGATGATTCTTTCATTCAGTGCTCCCTCCCTTTTGAAACACAGGTTATGTTAAATGAATTAACCATTGACATTAAACTTTCATCTTCTGATGTTCCTCATGTCTTAAAGATTGATCAATCTTTAGACACCAAGGAGCAGATCGACTATACCACATTTCTCTCAGATAATCATAAAGCCTTTGCCTGGACCTATGCTGACATGCCTGGCATCGACCCTAACATTGCCACTCATAACATTGTCACAAACCCAGAGGCTAAGCCTATTAGGGAAAAGCTTCGCAAAATGAATCCTCATGTTGCACTTCTTTTCAAGAGGAGCTTCAGCGCCTTCTTTCTGTCTCCTTCATCCAACCCATTAATTATCTGCAGTGGGTCTCTAACATCGTTCCTGTCACCAAGGTGACTGGGGGGATCTGGATCTGCATAGACTATCATGACCTTAACCTAGCTTGTCCCAAGGATGACTTTCCTCTTCCAAACATTGACCAACTTGTTGATCTTACAGCTGGCCATGAGATGTTATCACTGATGGATGGATTTTTAGGATATAACCAAATCTTGATTACACCGGAAGATTAGCACAAAACCACCTTCATTACACCATGGGGAACTTTTTGCTATTGAGTCATGCCTTTTGGTCTAAAAAATGTAGGCACCACATATCAACGTGCCATGACTTACATCTTTCATGATCTCCTCCATAAAATCATGGAGGACTATGTAGATGACCTGCTTGGCATGTCTAAGCTTTGTTGTGACCATTTGACTATCCTCAAAATCATCTTCTCTCACCTTCTTCAGTACCAGGTCTGTCTTAACCCAAAAAAATGCATCTTTGGGGTCCTCTCAGGAAAACTCCTGGGATTCATTATCTCTTTTCATGGCATCGAGATAGATCCTACCAAAATTCGTGTTATCCTCAAAATGCCACCTCCAACCAATCTCAAGCAACTTCGCAGTCTATAAGGGAAGCTCTAATCCATCCACCGTTTCATTTCATAGCTTTTTGACCATTGCCAACCCTTTCATCACCTCCTCAAGAAGGACGTCTCCTTTAAATGGGATCACGATTGCCAAGAGGCTTTTAAAGCCCTCAAACGCTATTTGGTTTCTCCACCAGTCCTTATTCCACCAAAAGATGACCAACCCTTCTACCTCTACATCTTAACAACCAATCATTCGTTAGGTGCCATGATCACACATCGAGACGAGCAACACCGTGAGCAAGCAGTCTACTACATAAGCCGAACACTTGTCGACTATGAAACTTGGTATACTCATACTGAGAAACTCTGTTTGGCATTAGTCTTTGCCACTACCAAGCTCTATCACTATCTTCTCAATCACAAAACCTTTGTCGTCACCCACACTGATCCCCTTAAATACATGCATTCTAAACCATATCAAAATCAGCGTATGTCTCGTTGGCTCATGCTTCTTGCTGAATTTGTCCAACAAAAATCTATAAAAGGGCAAACAATCACTGACCAACTAGCAAATGCCCCTCTTCCCGACAATCAACCTTCTCAGTGCGAGTTTCCCGATGAATCTATCGCCACTCTCTCGACTGATGACACATTCTACCAAATGACGATGTTTTTTGACAGCTCTAAATGTCAACTTGGTGGGGGTGTGGGGGTCATCCTCATCCCACACAAGGGTGAGCCCATGCCCCTATCTTTCAAACTCAACTTTGAATGTACCAATAATATGGCTGAATACAAAGCCTTAATTTTGGGACTTCAAACTACCCTTTCTTTAAACATCAAGTCCATCAACATCTTTGGTGACTCACAACTTGTCGTCAATCAAATCAATGGTTCATATCTTTGTAAAAATGAAATTTTACAAAGGTACAAGCACTGTGTTGACACTCTTCTAGCATCTTTCAACCATCACTTATTGCAGACTGTTCCTCGATCGATGAATAAGTTTGTTGACACCATGGCTTCCCTCACCTCGCATATTCCTTCTTCATCATCATCCTCATCAAGAATTTATGTCATGGTACATCGTGTGCCATTACCTTCATACATTTTCACTAACATTAATCTCATCCACACCATAGACTCTAGTTCACAAGATGTATGGTATAAACAACTTGAGGACTACTTGGCTCATTCTATCATTCCTCCCAACCTCTCTAGCAATGCGTGGCAGGCTTTCATCAAGCTCACCACTTGCTATACCATGCTATGGGGCCTTCTCTATAAAAGAGGTTTTGACAGCCTTCTTCTTCACTGTTTAAACTCCACTGAAGCTTCTCACGCTATTAAACAAGCCCATGATGGGATTTGTGGCGAACACTTCAATGGTAACTCGGTTGCCAAGTGCATCCTTTGCCTGGGTTATTATTGGCCCACTCTTCATCAAGATTGTAGTGATTATGTTTGATGTTGCATCAAATGTTAGCAGCATGCTAACTTGCTTCATCTCCCTAGTCACGCCTTACAAGCCGCTCAAGATTTCTGGTCTTTTTCACAATGGGGCTTAGATCTCATCAGTGAGATTAACCCTCATTCGTCTCTTCGTCATCAGTCCATCATCACTGCCACTAAGTATTTCACTAAATGGGTGGAAGCTATTCCTCTCATTTTGACAAGATTGTTGACTTCATCAACACCCACATCATCTGTCATTTCAGTGTACCTCACAAAATCATCACCGATAATGGCAAGTCATTTAAAAACAAGACCATCCAAAAACTCTACGACTCATTTGGCATCAAACTCAGCTTTTCTTCACCTTACTATCCACAAGTAAATGGACAGGCTGAGGCTTCTAACAAAATCCTAACTAAAATTCTCATGAAGGTGGTCAACGACACTAGAAGGGATTGGCACGTTCACATACCCTTCACTTTGTGGGCCTACCGCACTAGCATCTAAACCTCTACGAGTGTTACCCCTTTCTCTCTAGTGTACAGAATAAAGGCTGTCTTACCTTTCAAAGTACAGATCCCGTCTCTTCGCATTTCACTCCATGACATTCTTTCTAATGATGACTTTCATCAAGATCGATTAGCTCAACTTGAGTTACTCGACGAGCATTATCTTGCTGCCCTCAACCATCTCCATGTCGATCAAAATCACATAAAATGAGCCTATAACAAAACTCTGTGAGAATGAGATTTCAATATCGGAGACCTCATCCTCAAAGAGAACCAACATGTGACCAATATGGAACAGAGTAAATGAGGCAAATTTGCTCCTAATTGGCTCAGACCTTATATCATCATGCACAAGTATAGATCAGGAACTTATCATCTATCTTCTCTTGAAGGCTGACCAGAACCTGAACCCCTTAATGCTTTGGATCTATGACCATTCTACTGTTAGTCGAGTACTCATCCACTTGAAATTTAACTTGAGCTCATCCCTTGAGAAATCCTTGTCCTTTTAATCCTCAATCCATTCCACCCTTTTTCCCTTAACAAAATCCTCTACAACCCTTTTATGACGTATGGATGCTTCATCTTAATAAAAGGGAGCCCTTGACCTTCTATAAGTCTTGTCCATGACTCAATATTCTGTCAAAACTAAATCAAGATGTCAAAATATCCAAAGTCACAAAATCAAGTCAAAAAGTAGACTGCTCCCTCTAAGGACAATTGTAATATCATTGCTGTAGCTAATAGACTACTCCCTCGAAGGACAGCTATTCAAAATCCCTTAAATCAATAAAGAAAAGTATAGACCACTCCTTCGAAGGATGGCTATGACTAAATCTTACTACAAATAGCACTCTCTTAGAAGCTTCCCGCATCGATCAGCTTCACAAATGACCACCAAACAAGTGACATCTCTATGTGGACTTCCCGCATTGATCAGTCCACTCTAAAAAAAAAAAAAAATGGGTCATGGACTTGACTTGTAGTTGTCTCAGGGTCTCCTATAAAAAGGGGCAAAGTTATCCATACTCTAAAATGGGTTACCCTCTCCTTCTATCCCATCACCTACTTAAGGGACTTTGAGCTCACTTTAATGTCAATGTGATTCGATTACCACTCTAACATAACTCATGGTCAATGATGCAACACATGAATGGGGCTCTTGGTTCTAACAACCCTTATCTATGCTGTCATTTTGGTCCTTATCAATGAAAGAGCGCTTATGCCTTTTACTTTCTATCTACACTTTGGTCACATTCAACCACATCATTTATCAAAACAATTCAATCTAACTCTTTTCAAACCACTCACATAACCTACTTATTCTGGTTTCCATAGACATCAACACACATGAAAACTATCAACCACACAATTTATGTCAAGCATAAACCATTACTTGCTAAAACATAAATCGACCTGCAATTCATTTTTAGCAAACATCCATCACGAATATGGATAGTTGCTAGAGATGAAAAACCCCAACCAATGTTACAGCTTACACCATTTGGAAAAGGCTGTAGCATCATCTTCTCCTTATCATTTCAAGCATGTACCCTTAGACATATGGGAAGTGCTATATCCTTATCATGACCAAAATCAACCACTTCGATCTTTTTTCCTCCCTTCTTGGGAGAACTACATTGGACTGAGGCCCTAATGATAGGGGCTATGTAGGCAGCACTCAGTTGACATGGGGTCTTCTAGGGTTAGCTCGGCCATTCTCTTCATCACTTTCTTCCATCTCCTTCTCTCGTCACCTGCCAATCACATCACAAACAATCACATATTTTCATAATATTTAGCATAATCATTTTCATCATTTACATCATAATCATTAATCACAACCACATTATCATTATCACACAATTAAGCATTCACATCATATAATCCGCAAGTCATAACATAAATATCACTATCACATAATCCTTACGCATCATCATCTAATCTAAAAGTCATGATCATTCTCATTATTAGCATTATCACAATGCATCATTATATTAATCATCATCATTATAATCATTGACCATAACATTATCATCATCACATTTAATCATCATAACATTATAATCATAAACATACTATCAAAACATGCATCATCATCATAATAAAAAATGCTCAATACATTAAACATTAAACAACATCCATAACACATCAATGATCCAAAACTATCATCATATATATATCAAAATCTTTTATACAATGACACAATCTATCTTTGTCTCTCTCCCTCAACAAAATATAATACATCTCACATCATCGGCTCGCAGGCTGGTATATACATAATCTCAAGGTCTGCCCTCAAGGCTATGGCTGTGGTGGTGGTGGCGGTGGCCAGGAAGATGCTGTATCCTCTCCCCCCTCTGATCTATGCCATCTGTGAGACCCAAAAGCCATCGCTCGAGACATAGAACTCTGTCGGCTCTACTCTGATCGCATCTCAGAGTATCGCTGTATCTAAGGGAACCCCCTGATGGCCCTCTCATAATACATGATCTCATCTAATGCATCACTGTATCTAACTAGTGATACAGTCTGTGGTGGACCCATCTATCCTGCTATCGTGCATTGTACTAACCCCTATGGTTGTGGCTGACCTAGCTGCACTGATGCCGACTGTCCCTGCCCCTGTGAAAATGCTAGCTATTGTGATGGCTGCTGCATCGAACCTTATCCTCTCAAAACTTGTCCTACCACTGCCTATGCCTGGGCTACGGTGAGCTGTCCCTATAACAGTGTGACCTGACCCATCAACACTATCACTTGACTCTTCATCTCTATCAGTTGCCCTATAACACCTGCCAGCTGTCCCTACAAAATTGTGACCTGGGCCTATGCCACGTCCCTCTCCTATCGTGCAGTGTCCCTCTCCTCGTAGGCTGTATCCCGCTCCCTAGTAATGGCTTATGGATCTGGCTATGGTCCTACCTGTAAACCTATGTATTGCCTTGCCCACCATGCCGTATAGGCCTCTATACAACTTGGGTCAGCCACCGTAGGTCCTATCGGCAACTCCTCAAAATTTGGGCCCTTTGTCTCCTCTGGTAGTGGGAGTGGTGCCTCAATGTCATCCCATCTGTATAGTGGGAATGTGGGAGGTACGTCCTATAGTAGCCCGTACTGGTGCCACACTCTCTCTACTAGCACTCTCTCAAGCTCACCGTCTCACTTGCCCCTAACCCATCTCAGGCTCTGCACTCCAACCAACTGCTCTCCCTGGTCTCTGAATGCTAGAAAAAACAAATATGGTCTCCAGATGATGTTTGTAGGAATCAGGGCCTCTAATACCCCTCTGTAGTGGCCAATGTCTCTGACCACTCCATCTACCTATGTCTGTGCTATCACCTTGCGCCACTACCTAAATTCAACCCTAAAGCCAGCCAAAATTGCCATTGGGAGGCCAAGAGGATGGGTAACCACTATATGCTCATAGGCCTAGCAATGTAACAGGTGGCCTATGCACAAGCTGTATCATCACCACTGACTGATACCCCATAGCTCTCTATACACCTAGGCGAAAAACACTGGTGTCCAGGTGAACACTGTCTGCTGCTCTAACATGTCAAGCAAAACTCTGGTCATAGCAATTAGAAACTTGCCACCCTCTGCATCTGGCAATGCATACACCATGATGCCTATCATCATCAACACCACTAGCCGATGTGCATCCTCATCTGCAGCATATGAAGGCTCATACACAAAGCTCGCTGAGTGGTAGCTCATCTCTGTGATGTGCTCTCCAAACAGTGTAACCATATGAATATCATGCACCTCTCTTGAGCATGCATAAAGGTCTGCTCTGTGTACTGGCAGCTATAAAATCTGGTACACATCCTTGACTGTGACCATCATCTCTTTTATGGGTAGGTGAAAGGTGTTGGTGGAATGATCCCATCGCTCAATCAGTGCCACCATCAAACTCGCATCCTACACCACTCTGTAGTAGCGTCACAACCCATTGAGTCCAACTATGCTCATCTGCGCCCACTCATCAACTGTCACCCCTCCATGCATCTGCGTCAGCAATGTCGGGAGGTGATCTAGCAACATCAAAGTCAGCCTCACCTGCATCCACCCAAGTCAATTTCATGTTAAAAACTTTCCCTCTTTTACTATCTATGCCTAACCCAACACCTGAGAAGCCCTTGGTGTAGCTTTAACCCCTCGAGTTAAACATTTTTCATCCTTCTTTTGACCAGGCAGCTAATTGACATCAATTAGCGTGCTAGCAATGGCACTCACCTAACCGACGTCGGTCACATAGTGACTAACGTCGGCAGGTTAGTGACCGATGCTGGTCACTCGTAGGCTGACGCCGGTAAACTCGCTGACGTCGGTGACTGGTTCGGCCTTAGGGCCGAATGGGGCGAGCCCTAAAAATTAGGGCTTCCCCATTTCTCCCCCTTACACCCCCCAAAACCCTCTCAAAACCCCCTAACCTATCCTAGATCCCTTTTCCACCCTCCTAGCTCCCTTCCCCCCTCATTTTCTGCCCATATCAACAAAAAATTCAAAACACAAATAAAAACAAAAATCTAACCAACTAGGGCTTAGAGACCCTCCTACCTCATCTCGACGTCGCCAGCGTGGTGGCATAATGGGTGCTGCTGGTGGTGGACCTCCCATGGGTCCTCTACTGCCCTCTGCCATCACTTCTGCCTTGAGCTCTTGCTAGCCCACAACTGACTCTTCAACCTCCAATCCAACTCCAATCTACTCTCTCTCTCTCTCCACCAATCTCACTCTGCCACCTCATATCGCTAATTCACTCACTATCAGTCACTTTCACTCCTCAAAATCTAGAGCAACTTTTTTCTCTCAGTCAAATAATCACAAATGACTTTTGGTGGGCCACCAATCCAGTTTTGTCAGATTTGGCAGGCCACTGACGTCGGCATATGCGTGCCCTAATCTACCGACGTTGGCTGACATCTGCTGATGTCAGGCATTTTTGGCTACTGACGTCAGTTTTTGTCACTGATGTCGACGTCCTTCCAACCTCATTTTTTTCTGTTACCCCAAAATCATGCCCCTAATCAGTCAGTCCTCTAGACCACGTCATTTTGGCCCCCTAGGGCACACTTGAGATCACTTTTACATCCATCCATCGACCACCAGACCTTGGAGATCATGACCATCTCCTCTAACCACAACTACTTCCAAATCAATTTTGCCTTGGTTGTTTTTACATGTATGCTACCTCATGATTGGTTAGCAAAATTGTGTGCAAACTTTTGATCTTCACAAGTATAGGATCGCAAGCTAGTTGATCCACACTACTTGTGACATTTTCATGTTTTTGGGAGCACTTCCTGAGCCTGGGATACCTGGAACACAATGACCCATTAGAGCTTTAGCTTAGATTGAATAACTCGATCAGCTATGACCAAATGCTGGGGCTCGGTTATTTCAATTTTGGCACTCCTTGAACCTTGACCTGTGATAATTTGACTTGACCATCTCGTGAAGTGGTGTGCATGCAATCATGACTTTTGCAGCATTCTCACTCTATCTTTACCCTCTTCATCCACTCTCTATCAAATCAACACCCAATTTCAAGTTCCTTTCCCTCGACTCCTACTTTGAGGGGGAATACCTCATCCATAATCAGGTTAACCAACCCTTGCCTATTTTGGTCTTGCAGTACACTTGAACAACCAACAAGACAAAATCAACCTTATCCCATACCTGGGGCAACCGATTCCTGTGTTTGTCTTGCAGTTCATTTAGAGTAACCAACAAGACAAAAAGGGGCAAATATAGACACCGAAATAGTGTCTAACCCTTGGTCACCTTCCCTCTTGGTCCATTCCTAACCCATTCCTAAAACATGCAATTACTAATTTAAAATAATAAACTTATTTTGAATTAACCCCCCTCCTTGGACACATCACCCATGACACCTTGCCTAGGACACCTCGCCTTGGACTAATTCCCATCCTATGACTCACCTAAGACCTATTCTTACTTCTCTCTAACCACCTAACCAACTCTTGTGTGTATTTATCCCAACCTTTGACATTCTCAATTGGATAGTGCACTTGGCAGATGAAAAATGGGCTTGATGGCTCTTTTTCCCATTCTGCACCCACTGACGTTGGTCAAATGTCGGCCGACGCCGGTGGAATCGCCGACGTCGGTTATACTTAACCAAATTTTATGACCCTTTGACGATCCCAATCACAAATAGACTAATCTCTGAAGCTAATCACAACTCTCAAATCTTCTTCTGGAAAAACAAAGTTCTCATGCTTTTGCTTTTTAGTGTTCTGGGCTTCTTGGTATTCTTGCAGGGATCAACATTCTTGGCAGCGCTTTTTAGGTACTCAGGTCCTGCATCAAACATTCTACACAAGGGTTGCACGATATCTCCATCACTAGCGACAATCGAAACATAGCTTCTGCACCTTTGTTAATTCATATCACAGCTAAGTATTTGTACTATTTTCATTCTAATATCATTTCAAATATATTAGTATTCTGTCTACTGTCTATTCCAAGCATCCTTGACCCAACCTTCACTGTTCTTCCTGGAGAGGCTAAAAAGCCTTCTCTCACCCCTTTATTCCCTTTTCTTTGCCTCTGATACTCCCTTAGTCTCTCTTTAGGAAACACCCTCTGTCCAATCAACTCAACAAAAGTTATCAGAGACCTACAGACCATCTTAAGACTCATCTAATCAACCTAACTAAATTGCTTTACGAAAAGGCTGAAAGGCCTTTTTCCTACTTCTCACTCCTTTTCCTAACAAGATTTTCAGTCCCTTAGATCCCAAACAGTCCCTCTGAATCCCTCATAGACCCTCAAACCCTCAGACGAGACCAAATCCATTCTGTAGACTAGAAACTAGCCTTGTAACCCATCCCTAGCCAATTGCTCTAACCGACCTCGTCCACTTCCCCTACCGACGTCGGCAGTCTAACCGTCGTCGGCGACCTCCCTAACTAACGCTGGCAATATCACCAACATCGGCGACTGTGTTTAGTAGATTGCAACTTATCAGGTATGCATTTGCTTTTAGTTCTTTCTTTTCACATCTTTCATTATTTCTCTTTTCTGTCTCTGTCATATTTTGTCTTAAACAGTGGATTGTCATCCTCCAAAAAGCCTTAGCGCTTCTAGGACCAAGCTTTTGCTTGGAAATCCACCCTCTTATCAACTAGCGTTCTTCATGTTTTAGTGTCTATCTCTTTTAGGTGTCATTCCTCCATAGCAAAAGAGGAGTTCTCACAACGTCTAGATTATGGTGCGCAGACTATATCCAGGTACATACAAGCCTTGACCATTTCTTTAAGTTTCTCATTTTCTCTCTTTGAATGTGAAAGTGAAATTGCATAGAAACACATACATAAAGACAAGTTTAAATAGTATTTCAAGTTCAAAATCATATATTTTTAATGTATAAATCCATTTAATATTGCATTTCATATTAATATATCATTGAATGCACACATATAAAGTTAGATGGGAGAACTATGTGCAATTTGATCTATCATTAGAGTATTGAAACTTAGGTAAAACTTATCCCATTAGAGGAGGGTGGATAATATTATCTAAACCCATATGTTTAACCCTTTTTTATAGATTAATAAAGTGTCAAAAATGGATCTAGGTTTTTAAAGTGGAGGAATACAAATTTGTACCTAGGGATGAGCCTCTTATATTTTATATAATTATGATTAAATCATCTAAAATTTTTCATAGGGATAAATTAAGCATATATCAGGTAGCTCTAATTACCATAGGAATTTTCACATTACCATAGTTATCTATTTAGTTTCAAGAACCAAGTGACCATACACCCATTTGAGACAACTATTAATGGCTTTACATTATGACAGACTAGAAGAAAATTGAAACAAGATGAGTACTCTATCTTATTGGAACATTCAATGTCTGATTGGAATTATAAGGCCCTTAATAAATTTTAAGTAATTAAATAATAATGATTTGTTATTTATTAATTTGGGTGAACAAAATCATGTAAATAAAAAATAATTTATTAATTATTGGTAAAAATAAAACACGTCTATTTATTATTATCAGTAATTTTAAATGTTCTTAGGATAGTTGGACCCATTATTTAAATGGTCACATCCATTCTCTTTTTACTATAAACAGGGTTGTAACCCCTATTGTGAAAATAATATGAGTGTGTGAAAAAATTATTATGAAGGTTATTGCAAAGGTGAGAAGAATGAGTTTATGTATTGGGGTGATTTTCTTTCTCAAATATATGAATATCACATTGGTGGGTTTTTTTACCTCTTTAACATTTTCCAATGATAAATACTTTCATACTGTGTCAATTGATCTATGTTCATTTATATGCTTTTCTTATCAAATTCAATCTAGATTTATCTTGTGTATAGACATTGATTTATCAAATTTTTCATATGTACCAGAGTAAGCAAGGTGGATTTAATTGGCAAGCATATTACATTGAGTCGAAATAATTGAGATTTTATTCAATTTGATTTTTTTAATTATTTCCAAGCCTAATTTAAGATGTGTATGGCAAGGAGGGAGAATAAAATTATTTTTGATCACTTTGGGGGCATGTCTCTTAGATATTATGCACTAAATATTCATTCAAAACACAGAATAATTTCAAAACGTCTTTGGACCCTGTTAAATAAACTCATTTCTTTTTAATAATTGAAATATTCCTTAGTCACATGGGCACTATAATCAGTCTCTGGAAATTGAAACATTGATTTGTTGGTCAAAATCCAACTTTTAAAAGTCCATTATAAAATATTTTTTAGAAGATTGAAACAAATTTTAGCATTTTTGGTTTTTTTACAAGGTTTTGGTCTCCTCAAATATTTTTGGGATGCCATATTTCAACTTGGGCAATTCAAAACAATTCATTTCTTCATCAAAATTGCTTCTAAAGGTTCAAATTGGATAATTTGAGTATTTTAGGAGGACTGGAAAATTTTCAACCCTTCTGGTGGCTTATAGAAATTTCTTTTCCACCATTATCTTCTTATAAGTTTACAAAGTTCAATAATAAAGTTTGTTGAAATTATTTATTAAATAATTAAATTTTTAAATCATAATTGCCATCTATTGAAACATAGGCCCCACCTTTATACATTTTTTTTTTAAAAAAGTATACATGATTCTTTATGATTTTACATACACATTAAATAATATTTATATATTTTTATTATTTTTACAAATATTAAAAATAAGTATTAAATATTAATTAGTGCATATCAATAATTAAGAAGCTTGTTAGATGGATTGGTAGACCTTATTTTTCTAAAAGATTTTAGTTCGGGAGGTCTAGTGTTTAAAACCCCCAAAATAAACTTTTTTATTTTTTTGGTCTAATTTAAATTAAATTAAATTTTATTTTTGGTTTACGTGCCAACTTATAATGCATTCAAAAACCTAGTTAATATGTCAACCTTGTTTCGACATTAAACTTAGTGAATGTTTTGTCAAACATAGTCATATAACTAATCAATCCTTAGGTTTATAACCTTTTGAACAAATATATGTTATCCATTTTTTATTTTCTAAACCTCCTACTATTAATGTTTTTTTAATAATAGCGTCTAGGTGGTTGTTCTAAGTGCAACTCTTTTGACACCTAGTTTAGTAAAATTTCATTTCAATTTTATGTATTATTTTGTATTTAATTAGATCCTTATTTAAAAGTGAACTTTTAGTTTAATTTATATTAAAAAAATAGTATAAAAAATCATTAAAATTTTCATTCTTTTAAATTGTTCTTATATTAGTGTAATTTTATGACAATTGTGACACCTTATTTTATCATAATCTTTCACATTTTTATTGCTTTGTCTAGCATTAATTTGAACAATTATTATGTGTTTATAGTTTCAATATATTTTTATTATCAAATAAATTTAATTTCACATGAAAAGGGTTCATTTTAAAGCATTTGTTTACTATCTTTTTTAAAAAGAAGCTATGGTTTCGACTAATTTTATTTTAGATAAATCTCAAATGCTTAATGGAAATAACTATAAAATATAGAAATTTTGAGTTAAATTCAAAAATTATAGCATGAAAGATGTGTAACATTGTCATTAGGATTGAAAAATATCCATTAGGATGACATGTGACACCTAATCTTTCAAATGTGTTTCAACATAAATCGCAAGAAGCTATATCAATTATCATGCAGAGTGTTAGGGAAGAATTTCTCCTCCACATTGGTAATCATAAGTCTCATAAAAATTATTGGAAAATCCTTTATTCTATGAATGAGGGAACTAATCTCTTGAGGATTATTACTTTTTTTCTTGAATTGTTAACTATACCTATGAAAGGTGATAAAAAGACTATTAATTTTCTTACTAAAATTACGAGTATTAAAGCTCAATTAAATGGATGTAATTATAGTTTTATTCAATATCCATTACTTTATTTTATTTTTTATCTTAACATTATGATTTGTTTTCAATTTTTTTCCTATTATTAATTCTAATTACTAGAAAGGGAAAGATATCCCAAACCTCAGTACTATATTAACTCTTTTGATTCAAGAAAACAAAATAATGTCTAACTTTGATTATAAGGAGAATGAGACTTAGGCACTTCTCATTCTTAACCCTAATTTTTATAACAAAAAGAACTAGAAAACTAACCCTATTTCTAATAAAGGTTAAAATGTGGACAAGATATTTGGTAATAAGAATAATACACCTATGTTTAATGAAAATTATAATCTTTGTGGTAAATTTGGTCATAAAAGGGAATATTGTTATAAAACTAAGGATAAATTTAATATTAAATCTTATAAAAATAAAAAATGGAAGAAATCAAATCAAATCAAACAAAATTATCAAAACCCTAATCAAAATAATAATTATGATCATAATACTAACATTCTTGCTTTGTAAGATACCTTGCTTTCTTCTAATGAAAATGAATGGTGTTTAGATAGTGATGCATCACATCATATGAATTTTTTATCTCATATTTTATTTGAAAATAGAAATATATTTGAAAATATTTAATTAAGAGATAATTTATTTTTAAAAGCAACTAAACAAGGAAAGTTGAAATTTTCAAATGTTGTTATTAGTGATGTTTTATATGTACGTAAGCCTAAAAAGAACTTGTTATATTATTCAAAAATTATTAATGATAATTTAATTATAACATTATGTAAGGATAAATGGTCCATTAGAAACCAATCTAGATATCTGATTATTAAATGGGTTTAAAAAAATGGTTTATATATTTTATCTCCTTCTTTTGTATGTTTTCTTTCATCACATACTAAAAATGAATCTAAATTATGACATGAAAGATTAAGACATTAATTTTATAAGTTTACATGATATGACTACTCAAAATATTATTGCTGGAATTCCTTCTATACCTTCTCATCATGAAATATGTGATGGTTAATTACATGGTAAGATACATACTAACCCCTTTCACATGAATCATGACGTGAATTCTTCACATCCTTTAATATTGATTCATAATGATGTTGTAGGACCTCTTGAATTTGTATTTATTAATCATTGTTTGTATAATGTTACTTTTAATGATGATTAAAATAAGATTATATAGTTATATTTGATTAAAAATAAATATGATATGTTATCTAAATTAAAAGAATATAAAGTTTTTTTGAAAACATATCTGATTTTTGTATTTAGAGATTAAGAATTGATAATGGTGGTGAATACACTAGTAAAAAGTTTTATTTTTTTTGGTATTAATTTTGGTATTCAAAGGGAACTAATAAATCCCTATTTTCTTTAGAAAAATGGTAATGTTGAAAGGAAAAATAACACCATTATTATAATTATTTTTTAATGAGTGTGTGTGTGTGTGTGTGTGTGTGTGTGTGTGTGTGTGTGTGTGTGTGTGTGTGTGTGTGCGTGTGCGTGCGTGTGCATGTGTATTTTATTAGATAACAAAGAGAATAAAATATACTAAAACTATATTTTGAATTCATATGAACTATCATTGAAATACATTACATACATAGAATAATTCTTAATTTGATAAATATGATCATGTTTAGTTATGGTATTTGGTAAGAATATCATGTTCAGTAAGTTTGGATATTTTATGTTGCAATTGGTAGAGATACATTCATTTTATTAGTGAGTAAAATTCATGATAACATACTTAAATGTTTTATTTGATATTAATATACATTATGAAATTACAGTGTAAATGGAGTTTGTATTAATTGACTCTTCATCATTTATTTTACTAAGCATTATATTCATACATATATGGAATTATTTGTTCCATTCTAATATCTGGTTGATTGGATGATTGCGTATTATGCTAAAATTATCAATATTTAATATATGATAGGTTACATACCTCAATAATTTGTTAAATCAAATTCTATATCATTGGAAAATGAAAGCATATTAAACTTGCAAAGTTTATAAAGACTCAACTTATAATATGAATTATTGTTAATAAGATATCTAATGTTTTCCTCAACTTAGTATCATATTATTAGTAACATTATTTTATGTAAATCACATGATAGTTTGGGATGTTCATTTTGTCAATATTGGAGATGTCTAATAATGAATTGCATATAATAATTTATGTTTATCACTAACTTTATAATCAAAGTAGTGAAATTGTTTACCTAAAACATGATTTGATTATTTAAAATGTATTTTACTATAGATAAACATATATCATATTTTATCTTTATATATTTGTTTATTGTGATGTTAACCATACTATGCTAGCATGAATCTATTTTTGGATGTGTTTAAGTTTTATATAGGTGTGAAACACCAAATAACTAAACATATTGAAGTTCATATGTATTTTATCTAAGATAAAGTCCTCAATGATGATATTGATCTACAATTCTATCCTACAGATGAACAATTTGGAAATATATTAACAAAACCAACTGGTGCTACCAAGTTTTGTCAATTTTGTGCAATTTTAGGCCTCTCAAAATTGATATTAAGGGGGAGTGTGCATGGCAATTCTACTTCCTAATGTCCATGTGTTTATTCTTCTTTTATATACTTCTTATCATTGTAAAACATTGTAAACTTCATGTGGAATTTTTAATTTTGTAACCCAATGCTTTAAAAAGATACTTTGAAATGGAGGTTCTTATGTTATAAAAGGCTCCAAATATGCTTAGTGGTTATTCATGAGAAACTGAGATATATTCTCATGATCATGCTAACCTAAACTTAATTTTGAGTATTTTATGGATCATAATATCTATTGTTTCAAAAGGTGGTGTTTTACATGATAATTTTTTTTAAATCCTTCAATTTTTTACATCGTATAATTCCCTTTCCAAGGTGAATGTAACATTTATCCCCACTTAGCATTAAGGAGGACTATTAGAACATTTAATTTATAAGTGGTACAATTATAAGATTGTTAGTAAATTTTAAGTAAATAATAATGATTTAAAATTTATTAACACGAGTGAATAAATTCATGTAAATTAATAATGAAACATAAATGATTTATTATTTATCAGTACAAATAAAGCATATATTGTTTATTATTATTAGTAACTTAAAATGTTCTCAAGATGATTAGACCCATTATTTACAAAGGTCATATCCCTTCTCTTTTCACTATATATAGGTCTTTACTCCTATTGTGAAAATAATATGAGTGTGTGAAAATATTATTGTGAAGGCTATTGAAGAAGTGATGAGGAGTTTATGTATTGAGGTGATTTAATTTCTCAAATATATGAATATCACATTGGTGGGTTCTTTACCTCTTTAAGATTTTCTCATGGTAAATACTTATTTACTATGTCAATTGATATGTGTTAATCTATATACTTGGCTTATCAAATTCAATTTAGATCTACCATGTGTATGTACATTACTTTATCAATTTTATCATATTATCTTGGTCATTTTTATATATATCAAGTACAATAAATCCATCATACTTAACTAGTTACATTTATATTTGATTAATTTATAAATATTATTTAATTTAAATTATCCTCTAGATATATATTAATTATACCACTAAATATAAAATAAGATAAAACATATTGGTGAACCCGTTCTTTGTCTAAAACATAGAAAAATCATATGTTTAAATTTAGGGTGTAATCCTTCTTCACTAGGGTTTTAAATTTATATAATTAGATATTATTAATGATTTTCCCTTCACAAATGACCTTTTTTAGTGTTTTAAATCCTTCAAACCATATTTTACCTTAGGGTTTCATTTTATCAAGCACAACAAACCCTAAATTACCTTATGGTTTCATTATCCCATCTTAGGGTTTTATTTTTTTGTCTTAAGGTTTTCAACTTGATTTTTGAGTTCCCCTTATCATACGCACAAAATATGAAATTTATCTCTTTTTCCCTATATTTACATGATTATTGTCTTAGTAGAGATTCCTATATTAGGGTTGAAATTTTTATTAATACATATTTGGTCGATATCTAATTAAAAACAACTCTATTTTATATATCCTTAAAGGTTTTTACTAGTAATAATAACTAGATAAAAATTATAGATGATGTTGTAGATGAGGTTTTTATTAAGGTGATGGATAATTATATGGATGGGGTTATAGATGAATCTATGGACAAGTTTTTTTAATCAACATGCACCATTCTTAATTTTTTGAATAGGGACACAATGTAGTCTAAAAATAAAATGTTTGTTTCAAAAATATTTTTCATTGACATTCATATGTGCACCTAGATAGGCCCAAAACTTTAAAAAGTCATTATTATGTACAAGAATAATTTTTTTTGTGTGTTAATCATGAATAGACACAATTGGCATTCCATCATTATCCAAGCTTTTACTATATGATTTATTTAGGCTAACCGATTAATGGTCTTTAGGAGTTTTACATACATATAGGTTTTTAACATATGTGTATGAATGACAAAAGTAAAATCCTAAGTTTTGGACTTCACATATTTTTCACTTCATGAGTTATACATTTCATGTATTTTTATTCTTCACAAATTATATTTTTAGATATTTTTTTTTTTGGAATTTGGTCATCATTTTTTATTGGAATGTGTGTTCTTAGAATCTTTACTTGGAACTTTTATTTGTCTAAACATTTATCGCCAATGAACTTCAACATATTTCAAATTATGATTCTTCAAAAGTTTTTTCTTGAACAAATTTTTGCCTTTTTATAATTTTATTCAAAACTTTTTATCTAAAAATTTATCTTCATAGGATGTGTTCGCAACTCTTGGTTTTCACAAGTTGCATACTTCAATAGTTTTTTTCTTCACATTTTGTTGGTCTTAGCAAGAAATGTTCATTAGAACATATGATACACAAAGCTTTTAGCTTTCATGGGTTTTATAATTCATGTTTTTTGGCATTTAATACTTTTTTTAAAGTGTGACTACTGAGTCTATATAATGTTTCTTAAAAACTTTTGTTCGTAAGATTTGGTCTTCAAAACTTTTACTCACGAGGTTTGTTCAAAAATTTTGTTCAAGAATTTTGTTCTTTACATCATTTATCTTCATGTTTCATGTAGTCATATCATTATAAGAATCATCTAACCCAGTTTCAATAAAAGTTATGACATCTAACTTCTTAAGGCATGCCCCGTGGCACACCTAATTTTACATGGAATTAATGATGGAGTGACACATGTCCAAGGTTAAAACATGGATTTTATGTTGAATGTATATAAATTATACATGGCATACCTACAAAAGTAAGTGACAAAATTTAAATTCAATGAGTAAAACAATCTTGGAGATGTTGAGCATTAATGATGCACAAACTAGAATTAAAGTCTTATACTCAAAACATATATCAACAAATTTAGAAGAGTCATCATGCCTATTGATTTATAATAAAATCAAGTGAATTTACACTCTAAATATAATTTTAAGCCCTATTTATCTGCATTAAATTATGAACTAATTATAGTAAGAGAGAAAATATTTGAATTAATGATGAGTTACATGAACATATAGGTTAAAAATGGCATCATCATCTAGGTGTTTATAAGAGTATTGCTACTATCAAAGTTCATTATCAAGGACTCCATGGAATACACAGACACTATATTGGACTAAAAAATTGTCAATGATGAATTTAAAAATTTCATATCTCTATGGGACATAATGGATAATGTAAACACCCACTCACATGAGGAAAATACAATGGATGAATAAAAACATATTTTAGTGGACTTACTACCACTAAATCACTAAATATTACACTTTGTATCCACCAAGACTAAAGTGATGACCTACATTGACCTAATTCATGACTTTTTATTCACAAGGAAGATGACTAGTGGCTTTCTACACCACCTACACCACAATATAGTTATTGCTTACATCTCAAGGGATGCTTTCCATAGATACTTACAACTACTAATTATAGATGCCACATTTAATAAAAATAGAATTGAATTATGTAATAAAATAAACATAATATAAGATACATTAAGGAAATATATTGATCCTAGATAGGTGGTCACCTTCAAGGACAATGAACCCATGCTAATAACTAGTTTTAGGATATGAACCCACATTGGGATGGTCCTACGAAACAAATTATATGGTTAAAATGACATTCAATTCATCCACCTAGAATGGATTCCATTATTTAGGAAAAATAATTAGTGGCTCCAATAATAAATGTTTAATAAGGATAAAATACACATGCGTGGCCACTTCTATATGATTTCATATCTATTAGATACAGTCATGGCCACTATTTACGTTTATAATGGAGCAATCTAGAGCCTATCTCTATAATGCATCAATAATTAGATATGTGACTTTTGTTCATTAATATACATCTATTATTACATGAGGAATATCATTTAAATAGTTTATAATATCTACCCCCAAATGTGGAGGGTAATTCATGTATAACCCCTGAATTGAGTATCATAAACTATCAGTAAGACACTCTAGCTAAGGGGAGAATATTGGCTATATTATAATCATGGTGTAAAAACATAAGGTATACCTTTTATGTCTCCCAAAATATTTCCTAGATGAATTAATATAGAAATAGATAGCTTATGAAATATGGTTGAGCATAAATGAGGATATGAAGAAGAAACACAAGGCTATGTTCCATGGGTCTTCCCTAATGATTGGTAAGATATGATACGCCAATAAGAAAAATTTAAGATAAGTTTTTAAAACCATATAATTTTACTCATTTTCATATTTAACACACATAGATTGATATCCTCATGGACTTATCCAAAATCATATCTTAAGCCTGGGCATCCCCTACTAGCATGAACCTTATGAGAATGACTTTGTATTATTGAATATAAAGGATGATGTTGAGGTGATAAAAAGGGTGAGATTAGTTGGGTTAATATAGGATCATTTAAGATACATAAAAATATATCCCTCCATAATAATTTTGGAGGTGTATACCAATATTCTATCTCCTAGAAGATGGGCAACCATAGACTACTAAACCTCTTGGCCCACTCAACAACCTTTAGACCAAGGGACATCATCTCAACCACCACCCACTATGATGACATATGTGAAGTAGGATCATGGTGTGGAAGAAGAACAAATCATGTCAATTTACTCACAAGAATATATTTCCCAATCCTCACAACCAATTGTAATGAAGGTTGTCAAGCTAAAGTAATAGATGGGATAAATACCTACTTCAATAACTTCTTTAGGATGAGAACAAGAACTAATTTTAATTTATTAATCTAACACCAAGATTACAAGTATCCACACTATTTCCTAAGTTCATCTTATTATAATCATAAACATTTCACCTTCCACTACTCAAGAGACTCCTCCCTTGGCTATAAATACAAGAATCTATTACAAGAGGAAAGTAAGAGACCTTAGGGACCCTCTTCCATCATCAGAGTCTCCTATAATTTAAAAAATAGAGGCACCATAAAATGAGCTTGAGGATGATGATGAATAATTGAAAAGTGATACAATCTTAAGTTTTTAAGGGATCAAATGAAAGGCACCAATGGAGGCTGAAAAATTAGTTGAGGTCACTATTACTCTGGCCATTACTACTTAACTTCATTTGGGTTCTATTGTTTTATATTTATAATGGTTACTACAATCCTTATTATTTTTAGTGTTCCCATTGTTCTTATTAGTCCTATTATTTCTAGTGTTAAGGTTATTTCTTCAGACCCTATGGTTTCTAATTCCCCTATTACAGCTTTAGTTACCATTGCCTCTACTCCTCTTAAGTCTAAAAAGGTTCATTCTAAGAATACTATGGGAGCCTTTACAAGCACTCAATTGAATGTATATTCCACTTAGTTGGGATTGCCCATGCCTTTGACCAATAGTATCCGAAATAATTATATTTTCCCCTAAATAAAATATAAGAAGAATAAAAATAAATATATTATCCATCCAACACCTCAATTCATTGATGTAGATTTCTCTAAGATCATCTTTCTATCATTTCCAAACTTGCTACATGTATAGGCCTTAAGGTATTATTTTGGGGATCTTTTCTTGGAGGCTTCCTCCTAAGACACTTATCTAGTTTATGCTAAAAAATTAGTTATTCCATAATGGGTTATATATTTGAAAGACCAGACTTCACAAAGACCCAATTTGACAATGATAGAACTTCCCACTATGAGCTCCATCTTTGATAAATCAATGAAATCTATCCAAAGGGTCATGAAGAGGAAAATAGAAGATGAATCTGGTAGAGGCTTGGTTTTGGAATAAATGCAAGATGTTTTCTCTATATAAAATAGAAATAACATGAGACTTGGAAAATATCCATACAATGAGGATTTCAAAGCTTATCTTCAATAAAATACAAAGGCCTTGTTATAACTTCATGAGGGTATTGAACAAGACATGCAAGAGTTATAGTATGAATTAGAGGAGGTACAAGACCAATAATAGATAATATAATTTCTTGGGGATGTTCAAAATGTATCTCTCATATTGTATAATATATTGGACACTATTAGTTCAATGAGAGTTTAATTATCTCCTAACATTGATGAAACTTCCAAACTATTTAATTATTTAAAATAAGATGAGAAGAAACTAAATTTACTTATATTATACACCACCAATAAGGATTTTGAAATTTTGGATTTGATGACACCATTAAAATCATCCAATACTCTCAATCTTGTGGTCATCAAGACATTAAAAGTTTGAGACTAGGTATCAAGCATGCAAGCCTTGATTCTAAAACTAGTAGAACATGAAAAGTGAGTCTTATAAAATTTTGGATGAGTTAAATCTATCGCATGCCCTATATCCCTTAGGTAAGTTAATAAGATTTGACAATTTTGACCAACTACTCTAGAAGGAATCCACTAATTTTAATCAAATTCCATAGGGGTGCACACTAGAGGAGACTGAACAAAAACTAGGATTTCCTAGGAAGAAAGTTATATAGGTAGAAATATTTTGGGTGGAGTTTAGAGCCACCAAGATTGAGAATGCCCACTTACTAAAAAAAATTCACCATAGTATATATTACCTCTCTTTTAAATATAGGTATAATAAGGTTAATGTTAGCCAAATTTGGCTACCATAGGTGAGTCTAATTAAAAAACATGCTATTTATCTCTTTTTAAACTTTGTTGATAACCTTGAAAGTGTTTATCCAACTCATATCTTGTATTATCATTGTAAGTAGTCTTATTGTCATATTAGTGTTAGAGGTCCCTAGGGTTGAATAGACAAAATATAAGGTCATGGTCCCAAAATTGAATAACCAATGGTCATTTATTTGATCCTTCATAAGGTGTTTAGTAAATTTTAAGGTTATTTTGATAAGATTAAGGTAATTGCTCCTTTTGTATTATGTTAGCCTAAACTTTTCATGTCAAGTAAAACTTGGTCCAAGGGTGATAAAGGTAAAATAAAAAAATTTAGGTCATATTTCACATTAAATATATCTTGTACTTCTTTTGGTATATACAATTAAAAAAATGAAGCATAACTAACTCTTCTAACATTATAAGTCATTTGAAGTGTTTTTTTACTCATTTTATAACGTGTAAAGAAGGAACATTGAAAGATATAAGATTTAAATAGGTTTAATAAGTTATTGGCATGTCTCTCTATCCTCTTTATGTTATATTCATGCTCAAGAGTGAATTACAGGTCCAAAAATGGTAGAAAACTCATCCAATCTTCCATCAAGCTCTTTGCAAGTATAAGAGGGAAGTTTTATTAACAATGGTTATAGAAGGAGGATACATATAAATAAAATTTATGGTAGGTGATATATGGATTAAATATTCCATATAAATCCATGTCATTTTTTTGTATCAAGATCCCTTATGTTTTATGAACAATCACTAAGAAGACTAGCTACCTTTAAACCATGCTAAAACCTTACATGTATGGTTTTATTTGTCCAAATGCATTGGAAAGTTTTAAAATGAAAATTATAGATTTTTATAGTACTCAATGGTATTTATAATACATATACATCATCTTCCATCCCCACTTGGAAAGTGGGAGCAGTTAAAGGACAAGAAACCTTCATTTTGATCAAGTTGCAAGTTGGTAGAAATGGAGTTTTGATGAGTTCAAGGTTTACATCAGCTAAGATCATGTTTTCAAAGATATAACACCAAATATATATCTATAAAATGATATATAATGTCATTTAACATCTCTGTAATGCTTATATGACCTAAAACCCTTCACAATCATTGTGTTCTTTTAGAATGCAAATGTTATAGTCAAAAAAAGTGTTTTTTTAGTTTTATGTGATTGATTGAATGCATAAAATGTTTTTTTGGGTTTATATAGGTTATAGTTACAATATTATTAGGTATTTATACCTCATAAAAATCAATAAGACCACAAAACATAGTCATATAATCATGAAGAAATGAGAAAATGCAAGGTGGGATAACACTAAAAAGTGCATATCTTGAGTTTTACAAAATGAAACCTCATAAAAATTGGCATGGAGGTATGTTTTAATGTATTTTAATTTTTTAATCTTGTTTCATATCCACACACCAATTTATGAGATATAAAATGTCAAAACCTAGGTCTATGTCACCTACAGGGTGACAAACTAACACTTTTGGAAAGATTTTTTGTTTGAGAATTTGACGAGGTATTTTTTTGATTTTTTTAAAATATCACAGGTCTGAATAAATGATATATTTCCAAATACCCTAATTATATATTTATCTAACATTTAAAACTCAGTTTTCACCCCAAAAGCCATATCATGTCTTCTTGAGGCATAGAAAGGCCAAATTGAGCAACTTGAGAAAGATGAGTTTGAAGAGACAAATGAAGAATGGAGACCATAGTGAGATGTTTATAGGTTTTATGAAAGGTATAAAATAAAATAAAAATTAAGATAAACATTATTATAACTCCTATAAACATCAAAACTAATGAAGACATATAAGCTTGTCAAGAAACTCTCTTTTGAAAGCCTATTATTAAGAATCCAAGGAAAGAAGCAAGGTTTAAATTGGGATTGATGATTTTAATTGATTTAAGTGCGTGTGGATAATAAATTAATGCATTTTTAAGGTTTTACAAGTGTTTAATAATGTTACAAATGACCAAAAACACCTACAACCATGACACAGTCCTAAAAATGCATGTAAAACATGAGAATTTGGCTTATTTGATAAGTACAGATAATTGAAAAAAGGGAAATAACACTTAGATATAATAATTAATGTTGGGTAAGATAAAAACTACGATTTTTTCCCTTAAACCACATTATAACTCAAAATATGTATTTTTATTAGCCTTTAGCCTCCTTAGCCTTGCACTTTTGGTTAACTAGGGCTAGAAAGTTGAAAACTTATCTAACTTGATTTAGATCAAAAGAAATGAATTAAAACATAGAAAAAATACTTGATTTAATTTCACAAAAAATATTTTTAATTTTTTAGAGTGGTATTTTATGTCTTTGTATGATCTCTAGTACCAAGGGCTTGCATTAGGCCTAATTAGACCTAATCAGAGATAATTTAGCATAATCAGGAAAATGGATGATGATACATTAGGTATACCTTGTGATTTATATCATGAAACTTAGGCTGAATATGTAAGGTGATAATTGGTACCAAAATATACCTTTATGTTTCTTATAAATGTCCTAGGTATCTCAAACTAAGGAGTTTTGCATTAAAATAGGGATACAAGGAATAGGCCTGCCTAAAGAGAAAACATGAGAATGATGAGAGAGATTGCATAATAAATGTGGAAATATGATTGGATTTGGGACTTAAATATATTTATAATGAAATTAAATCATTTAGACTATAGGGATGTAATTTTTCAATATATATTGACTCTAAATGGGTAATCTCAAAGCAAATGAACTAGTCATCAAGGAAATGAAGTAACTCCACACCACCTTGAGAGGAATATAATAAAAATAAGTGAACACATGTTGAATAAGGAGTTATGGAATATTTACTAAAATTCCTTCTTGATTTTAACTCATACTCATGAGATTAAATTTGTCATATGTTTCTCCAATGCCTCTCTCCTCTCTCCTCATTTTCTTCTATATGTATGGTCTGATTTGGATTGTAAAGGGATCCTTCCACCAAGATTATGGTTTATCCATAATCATTTATATGCCTATTTATTAATTATATGATTTTTTTACCTCCTTTTATGGATTTTTGTAGTGTAAATATTTGAATGGTTGATCTAGGCAAGTATAAGCTTAACTCATCTTGTCTTTTTGTCTTATTCTTCTTGATTTTTTATAGCTTGATTGTCTATTATAGGTTTTTAAGAGTGTTATAAAGAGTTATAAGTGGATGATATGATGCAAAAATTTACCCTTATATCCTCACATTGATTCACCTATATATAAATCATTGATGTGATAGGTTATTTTAGGAGAAGTGTATGATTATGGCAGTCCTCTAGGTCTTAGTGTACATGAAAATAAGTGGTTTTGGTTTTAAAATTTGGTGCATCACAATTATTTTATTTTATATTTTTATAGTAACCTTTTCCTTTGAAATTAGTAGGTTAGTTTTTAGTTCTTAAGTGATGCATCAAGGGATATAGACCTTATCTAGAAGTTCTCTTTAGCTATAAGGTTACCCACAACCTTTGAAGAGTTCCCATGAGATCACTTAATTGAGGAAGTTTGAACACCCTCCTCAAGGGTGAAAATTTTGATGATAATAATTTTGGCATGTCAAGTGGGACACCATACATCATCTATTAAAGATTTATTGGTGTTACTTTTTAATGTACCAGCCTTTGGTGCCATGAATGCAAGAACCAATGGTGACTTTCATTATATTCAAATGGTTTTAGTAGCCCAATTATTCTTTCAAGTAAGTACCCTCTTTATTTTACTTTATCATGAAGTGTAATGGTTGAGTTTGGAGTGGATTTATATTCTACTCAAGTTGGTGAGTCATGTCAAGCTTATATTTATCCTTGTCAATAGTTTTTTGATCCTTACCTATAGTTGAATGATCCATATCATCCCTATAATGACCCTACTTACCCTCCATGTCATTATAGATATTAATATCACCAAGATTGATATCAAGAGTGATACTCTTCCTCCTTTCATCATCAACTTTACCAAGTTTATTAGCCTTCATATCAATCCTATCAAGATTTACATTAGCATGAGTTAAGGTATGAGGAGAGGTTTATAGATAGGAAAATAAAAGATAAGAAAGAGTAAGATTCTCAGCTACTCATGAAAATGTTAAAAAATGAAATTCCAATGAGAAAGATAGATATGGGTGTAGAATTTGGCCAAGATTTCCCTAGTCAACTCATTCAAAATCTAAGCGACTCATTCAAGTTTACAAGGAGTGAGTGGGAAGCCTTTGATAGGGGAAACCATCATGTCCCAACCAAGGAAAGGTTGGAAATAATATATTTGAATCAATTTATGAAGGATAAATTGTTAATATGGGAAGAGAAAGAATTGTAATCTCTTCAACCTCAATTATCCTCTCTAATCTTAAGTTAATCCTTTTATGTTCCTAAATTTCTCCAAATTACAATAAGCCATGAAAAGGATTTATTATATAAAATCCTCATTCATTATCCCTACATCTCAATTTATTCTTCCTTATGAACCTTATCATATTTGAATCCAAAATTAGAGATTTGAGGACAATCGAAGGTAGTTTGTGAGCTCCCCAAACTGTTCATCCACCTCTCAAGTTGCAACACAACATCAAGAGTAATCTCCTAAGTTAAAGGTTTTAATTTGGAAGTATGTGGTAGAGACATGGGGGAAAAAGATGAATCATGCCTAGATCAAGAGATTGAGTCCAAAAAGGAACTTGTGCCTTGTTAAGCACCATCCACCTCTCTTCAAGAGCCCCAAACTCTCCCATCATGGAAGTCTATCCAATAAGGAATATAAAGAAATAAAGAGGTTATTATTTAAAAGGTTAAATAACCTAAAACCTTCCCATCATGTAGGCCAATTCAAGAGTACATTTAAACAAAAAAAAAGTCCTTGTAGAGAAGGTGGAAAACCAATGCATATCAAGGTTTGATGGATTAGTTGGTGAATGAAAGGAGGATAATGATAATATTATGGACTTAAAAAAACTAAACCTTGTTCAGTAGTTTGAGCATACCATCCTTAAAAAATAACATGTTCTATGGGAGGTAATTGAAGAAGACCAAGTTATAGTTGTAGGTGAACAAAAAAAAGTCTATGATGAAGAAACTTCAAGTGAACATGAGGAAGAACTTACTAGTGACATCCCCCTTGGTGAAGAAAGAGAAAATTAGTCTTTGGAGATGAAAGGAGAGGTGATATTCATCATTTAGTGACAAAATTTAAATGAGAAAACACACTTTAAGATGAAAAAATCAT